>QVAJ01000618.1:96306-122015 GCA_003546035.1 Mixornis gularis | reverse complement strand
TTTTTTTTTTTTTTTTTTTTTTGTTTTTGTGAAATAAAAAGCCGCTGGAGGGAGGGAAAAGCTTCAGGTCCACAAAATCCAAACCCCTTTTCCTTACGAGGATAAAAATAATTACAAAAATGATCCTGTTTACAGGGGACCGCTCACTTCTCTCCCCCAAAAATGCCATTTTTGGTCCATTCCCCCCCTCGGCCCCCACCCAAAGCTGGGAATTTCACATTTCTCTGCCTCATCCTCGCGTCCACCGCCGGCCAAAGTGCTGCGCGCCCTCCTCCCTCCCCCGAGTTTTGTGGCGTTCAGCAGCCCCCCCAAAATGCCGGGGTGCACTCACGGCGGGCTGGGCGGTGCTGGARGGTTCTCGGGGCTCTTCTTGAGGCTCTTGATTGTTCTCCATGGGGGGAGAGGCGCCGGCCTTGGGTTTAGGACGGGTCCTGGAAGGAAAAACAGAGCGGGGAGGGTGAGACCCCAAATCGCTGCTGCTCTCCCAAAACCGCGGGTAAATCGGGAGGATTTGGCGCTGCCCGTCAGGCACCGAACTCGGCCGCGGCCCGAAGCTGCTCCTCCCGCCCGCCCCCCAATTCAGGGCTCGCTGCCCCCCGAATGTCCCCCCACCCCCAAAGTTTTCGAGGAAAAACCGCGGGAAAATGGCCAAAAGCGGCGATGCCGACCTGGGGACGGAGCGGGGCGGGCAGAGGGGGTCCCCAGGTGCTGCCCACGCCCCCCGGTCCCGCCCGAGCCCCGCCGCTGCCCCCGGTCCCGCCCCGGCCGCGCTCGCGCTCCCCGGCCACGCCCGCGCCACGTGACCGCGGGGCGCGCTCGGGGCGGGGCGCCACGCCCCCTTCGCTGTCCATTGGCTGAGGCAAACACGCCCCTTCTCCCATTGGACGGCCGCGCTGCCTGTCCCCGCCCCCAGCGAGGGGCACGCTGGGAGTTGTAGTCCTGGGGCCGCAGGGAGCGGCGGCTGTGGGTGAACACGCCTGAGCACAGGTGTGTACGGGGAGGGSGTGTGTGCGTGTGCGCGCATGTGCAGGGGCACGCGCGTGTGCCAGGTGTGTTCACACGGGCACAGAGGTGCCAGCACGCTCCTGAGTGCGGGTGAGCACACCTGAGCACAGGTGTGTGCAGGTGAGCACGTCCAGGCACCTCTCCCCGTGTGCAGATGGGCGTGCGTGTGCAGGTACAGGTGTGCAGCAGGTGACAGGTCACACACACACACACACACCTGTGTTTATCAGGCCCAGGTGTCCCACACATACAGGTGTCACACACACACAGGTGTCACACGAAGGTCCATGTGTCACACACAGCTGTGTTTATCAGGTCCAGGTCTCACACAGGTATTTATCATGTCCAGGTGTCACACACACACAGGTGTCACACAGGTCCAGGTGTYACACACACACAGGTGTTTATCAGGCCCAGGTGTCCCACACACACAGGTGTCACACACACAGGTGTCACACACACAGGTGTCACATGGTGTCACACACACAGAGGTGTCACACAGGCCCAGGTGTCACACAGGCCCAGGTGTCACACGAAGGTCCATGTGTCACACACACCTGTGTGAGCAGGTCCAGGTGTCGCACACAGGTGTTTATCATGTCCAGGTGTCACAGCCCCACCTGTGTGTTCAGGTCCGGGTGTCACCCCCGTGTCCCGCCCCCTGCGGTGCCTCCCTGGCCCGGGTTCGGTTCCCGGCACCGCTGACGCGATTTCCTCCCTTTCTGGCAGCGCTGCCCGAGCGCAGGAAACCGCCGGGGCTTGGGGGGGGGCACGGGGCTTTTGGGGAGAAACGCGGCCGATTTGGGGCTGAACAACCCCCGCCAGTGCCAACAACCCCCATCCCCCCCCAGTGCCGGGGGTGTGGGGGGCTGGGGGTGGCACCCGGGCTCTGATTAAACTCTTAATGAGATAATAACAATCATTATAATAACAACAATTACGGGCACTTCGGCGGTGGCGCTTTCCCGGCGCGGGCTCGAACTCATCCCAAATCCCAACCCCGCGGACCCCGCAGCGTGGCCGGGGCTCCTTCTCCTCTCCCAAATCCCCGCGCTCAGCCGAATTCCGTCTGTTTTAGGCCCAAATTCGCGGGGCTGGAGCGTCACGGCCCGGAATAGCGCGGGAGCGCTGCCAAGGCGTGACGGCGGCTGAGTAATGGGCTGAAGTCATCCCTTCCCCATCCCGCGCCGCCGGCTCGGCCGAACCCCCCCCGGCGTCCCCGCGGGGGCTGCGAGAGCGGCCGGGGGCCCGCGGGGGCGGCCGCAGCTCCGGGACCCCCGCGGGGTCGGGGCGCGCCCCGGTTCTCGGCGGGGTCGGGATTTTGGGATTCCCGGCCGGTCCCGCCGGGGACGGAGCGGGCGCGGGGGACGCGCGGCTCGGGGCGGGCGGAGGGACCCCCCAGGACCCCCGGGACCCCCGGGACTCACCGGCGGAGGCTCGGGCCGGGCTCCGGGGCGGCCGGAGCGGAGCGCGGGTGTCGCGGAGCGGGACCGAGCCCGGGATGAGTCAGCCCCGCTCGGGGAAGTGGCGTGTGCGAGCCGGAGCGGGGCGAGCCGCTGCCATTGACTCTTTCCTTACCGGAACGGACGCGCTTTTCGGGGTTCTCCCCCCGCCCCCCGAATGACTGGGCCGGACTTTCCAGCCCCCGAAGCCCCGCTCCCCGCGGCGGAGCCACCCCGAGGGTGGGGACACGGCGGGATGCTCCGGGCTCGTGGTCCCGCTCCCCTTCCGGGAGGTCCCCACAATCCCAGGGATGTTGTCCCGTGTCCCTGGGTTGGGAATCGCAGTCCCGCGGGGCCGGAGCCGCTCTCACGCGGGGAACAGTCGGGGCTCAGCCCGCCGAGAATCCCCCCCCGCTTCGACTCGTGAAAGAGTCCCAAAAAATGAGAAGAAAAAAAAAAAAATCCCCCGATGACTCATTTTGGGCCAAAACCCCGAGAAAACAGAAACGGGGGGAAGTCGGGGGGGAGTTCCTGTCCCCCCTCCCGGGGTAGGAAGGGGGTGAAGGAGCCGTGGATTCTACCGAACCCCCCTTTCCAGGAAGGCTCCCGCCCTCCCGGCGATAAATCCGGGATTTAACGAGAATGGGTGAAATAAACAGCGAAAAGCCCCGCTCGGGTTTTTATTCCCAGTTTTTTTCGGGCTGGGATGTCCGGAGCTGCGGGAAGGGACCTTGAGGCTCTCCCTCAGTTTCTTCTCGCACGCAGCTCCATCGGCGCGGGAACGGAAGGGATTTCAGGAATAAAGGGGATTTTAGGCACAGACCGGGTGTCAGGGTCCCGGGGACAGCCGAGCACCCTTGGGTGGGAGCGCTCGTGGGAACAGCCCGGACCCCAGAACGCCGGGGAGCTCCACGAGTTCCCGAGGAGGTGCCTGGAGAGGAGCCCCGAGGGGCGAGGGGAGCCCCCAGAGCCCCCTGCCCGCGGGCCGGGACCCCTCCCCATTACCGGGACCCCTCCCCAGAGCTGGGACCAGTCCCCGGTGCTGCTGGGACCCCTCCCCCGGTTCTGGGACCCCTCCCGGTGCTGCCCCCTCACCCCTCGGCCCCCGCACSCGCTCGGGTCCGGGACACGGCGCCGCTCCGAGGAGGAGGAGGAAGGTGAAGAGGAAGGTCCGGTGCCTTTGGTGCGTGAGCGGCACCCGCGGAGTGCGGATCGCTCCAGCCCCTCCCGGAACTCCCGCAGCCGCAGCTCTGCCCCCGCACCCCCCAGGGCCCGGGCGGGAGCATCGGGAATCCTCCGGCCCCTGGAATCCCCTGGAATCTCAACCCCTGGAACATCAACCCCTGGAATATCAGCCCCTGGAACAACAATCCCTGAAAAAATCATCCCCTGGAGCCTCAATCCCTGGACTATCAGCCGCTGGAGCACCAATTCCCGGAGCGGCAGCCCCTGGAATTTCAGTTCCCGGAGCAGCAGCGGTCCCCCCGGCAGGAGTCAGGGAGGGGCCGCACATCCCTCCCGAGATCCCAGGAGCGGCTCCCGATTCCCGCAGCAGAGGAGCGGATGTTCCTGAGGGAGCTCCAGCGGCAGAGGAGGAGAATTCCAGGGGTGTGAGGAGAAGGAGACCCCTCCCCTGGGGATCCCCATCCCAGGAAAGTCAGGATTATTCCAGGGAGCTCAGGAAGAGGAGACCCCTCCTCTGGGGATGACATTCCTAGGAAAAGCAGGAGCAGATCCCTCCCCTGGGGACCCCCAGCTCCCCCTGGAGCAGGACGGCCCCAGGATGAAAATCCAGGTCCTGGCACGGCCCAAAACCCCAGGGAGGAGCCCCCGGCCCCAAAGGCGCCGGGATCTCCCCGATCCTGATCCCAGAATTCAGCTCCTGGAGCCCTTTCCTGGCTGCTGCTCCAGGCTCTGATCCCTGCATTCCCTTTTTTCAGGGATCTGTCCCCATTTGCTGCCCCACCCCGCTCCGGGGTTATTCCAGGGATTCCTTCCAGGCCCCGCTCCAAAGTGTGCAGAGTTTATTGTCCTTAAACAGTAAAAAAATGGGAATAATTCCAGGGAATGGAAGGAACTGGGGCCACGAGTAACAGTCCAAAAATTGGGAATTACAGACTGGGAAGGACATGGGGAGGAAATTTTGGGACAGACAGGAAATTTTGGGACAGACAGGAAATTTCAGGACACAGACAGGAAAGTCTGGGATACAGACAGGAAATTTTGGAACACAGGAAATTTTGGATACAGACAGGAAATTTTGGGACACAGGAAAGTCTGGAATACACAGATGAAATTTCAGGACACAGGAAGTTTTGGGACACAGACAGGAAAGTTTGGGGCACAGGAAATTTTGGGACACAGACAGGAATTTTTGGGACAGAAAAATTTCAGGACACAGACAGGAAAGTTTGGGACACACACAGGAAATTCTGGGATACAGACAGGAATTCAGGGACCCAGGGCAGCCTCTGCTGCAGGCACTGGGGGTTCACAGTGAGGTGCAGAATTCCCAATCCCAGGGAAAAGCTGCTGGATCCCAGCTGGAAGCGTGAGCAGGGCTGAGCTGTCCCTGTGCCCAGCCAGGACATCCCAGAATTCCAACCTTCCTGCTGGACGTGCAGAGAGCAGCAGGATTTGGGGATTTGGGGATTGCGCAGCATTCCCTGCTGGAATCCAGAGCTGGAATCCAGGATTCCCCAGAGCTGGATCAGTGTCCTTGTTTCACCAGGATATCCGACAGGTCCTCGGTGCTCTCCAGCCTCAGGTTCTGGGAATGGGAAGGGAAAACTGAGTCTGGCAGAGCCAGGCTCTGCTCCCTTTGGAATCTGAAGGAATAAAATCCCCTGGGATGAGGCCTGGGAACAATCCCAGCTCCTCCTGCACTGGCTGGGGAATAAAGGATGGAGCAGGAATTTCCTCATGGAAAAGGTGGGAAGGGGCTGCCCAGGGGGGTTTGGAGTCTCTATTCCTGGAGGAATTCCAAGGAATTCCTGGATGTGGAAGGATCCAGGTGGGGATTGAGCACAGCCTGGAATCTGTGACCTTGGAGAGCTTTTCCAGCCTCAGGATTTCTGGGATCCTGTTCCTTATCCAGAGTCTGGAATGCTCAGGGCAGCTCTGAGGGACAAACCCTGCACAAGCTGGGAGCAGCAACGTTCCCTGGAGCTGCATTCCGTGGAAAACCCGGGAGTGATGGGAATGAGCTGTATTTCACAGAATCCCAGGATTGCTGGGAATGAGCCGCATTCCATGGAATTCCCAGGATCGCTGGGAATGTCTCCCTGCCCTCACCTTCTCGTTGGCCAAGTGCAGGAGGCACACGAAGGCCAAGGGCACGGACAGGTTGGTGGCCATGGCAGGAGGGAGCCTGTGGAAAAACGGGATCAGAGCAGCCAGGAATGCAAAGGAGCAGGGACTGGGCAAAGCTCAGCCCCTCCCTGGGATCTGCTTTCCTCTGGCCAGGGAAGGGTTTGCCCTGGGAACACCCAGAGGGGTTTTCCCCGTCCAATCCCCATCCCATCATCCAGAGGGATTTTCCCATTCCCATCCCAACATCCAGAGGGATTTTCCCATTCCCATCTCAAAATTCAGAGGAGTTTTCCCTGTCCCATTCCCACGAGGGATTATCCCATTCCCATCCCCATCCCAGCATCCAGAGGAATTCTCCCTGTCCCGTTCCCATGAGGGATTTTCCCATTCCCATTCCCATCCCAACACCCAGAGGGATTTTCCCATTCCCATCCCGACCTGTGGAGCAGATCCTTGGTGAGGTCACTCAGGACCTTCTCTCCGGCCACCTCCGTGTCCATTCCTTCCCCGGCGTCCTCCCCCTGCTCGGGAAAATCCAGGAGCTGCAGAGCCCCAAAATTCCCAGGAAAACTCCTGGAAGCCTCAGCCCATCCTTGCCAATGGGGAACCTGGGGCTTTTCCCCATGGAATTGGGGCTTTTCCCCGTGGAATTGGGGTTTATCCATGGAATTGGGGTTATCCCCATGGAATTGGGAGGGAATTGGTGCAGAATTCCCAGCAGGAATTTCCCTCCCTGACCTCTCCTGTCGTTCCCTGCTCTGTCAGCAGCTCCCACATGTTCCTCTTCAGCCTCCTCATGTCCATCTTCTTGGCAGTCTTGGCGTATTGGATGGGGATTTTATGGATCTGAGGGAGGGAATCCGGGATCATCATCGGGATCACAGCCACAGCCATCATCATTCCCAATTTTCTGTGGGAATAACACCGAGAGCAGCATCGCTGCCAAACCCCCAGCGTCTAATTTGGGAATTGTTCCTCTGGGAATGACAATCTCAGTGTTTAATTTGGGAATTGTTCCTCTGGGAATGACAATCTCAGTGTTTAATTTGGGAANGAATGACAATCTCAGTGTTTAATTTGGGAATTGTTCCTCTGGGAATGACAATCTCAGTGTTTAATTTGGGAATTGTTCCTCTGGGAATGACAATCCCGGTGTTTAATTCGGGAACTGTTCCTCTGGGAATGGCAATCCCTGGAACCCTGGCAATCCCAGGTCCTGCACCACAGGGGTGCCCGGGGGTTTTTAACCCTGGAGGTGCTGAGAGGTTTTTCCTCCAGCCCAGCCCAGCGAGGAATTCCCAGTTCCAGGGAGGAGTTCCCAGCCCAGCATTCCCAGTCCCTCCCAGTCAGACCCAGTGCCCCCAGTGAGTCTCAGTCCCTCCCGGCCATTCCCAGCCTTCTCAATCCCAGTGCTCCCAGTCATTCCCAGTGCTCCTAGTCATTCCCAGTCCCTCCCAGTRCTCCCAGTGATTCTCAGTCCCTCCCAGTCATTCCCAATGCTCCCAGTCTCTCCCAATCATTCCCAGTCCCTCCCAGTGCTACCAGTTCCACTGTTCCCAGTCATTCCCAGTCTCTCCCAGTGCTCCCAGTCATCCCCAGTCCCTCCCAGTGCTCCCAGTGACCTTGTGTGGCTCAGCGATGAGTTCCAGCTCCCCCCAGGCCGGGATGTTCCCGTTGATCCCGGAAAGCTCCGGAGCCTCGGGATGAGCCGGGAGCTGGAACTGCCCAGCCTGGCCCGGGAACTCTGCGGGATCGGGATCGTCATCGCTGTCAGGGACCTGGGAGGGAGGGAGGGGACACAGGGGGACAGGAGGGGACACGGGGGGACAGGAGAGGCACGAGAGTCACCTGGGAGGAGCCAGAGGCAGCAGGAGCCGCTCCAGAGGGTGGGAATTCCTGCCCGGCTTCCCCATGGAATTTGGGTTATCCCATGGATTGGGGCTTATCCCCATTGGATTGGGGTTTATTCCCATGGAATTGGGGCTTATCCCCATTGGATTGGGGTTTATTCCCATAGAACTGGGATTTTTCCATGGAAATGGAGTTGATCCCCATGGGATTGGGGTTTATCCCCATGGAATTGGGGCCCATCTCCATGGAACTGGGCCAAGGCTGAACCCAAGGCAGGTTCAGGGAGCAGAAATCCCAAAGTTTTTCCATCCTTGCGAATGTCCCAGCCTGGGACAGTGAGAGCTGTCCCTACCCATAGAAGGGTGGGATGAGATGGGATTGAAGGTCCCTTCCACCCCAAACTGGGACTCTGGGATCCAGGGACAAACAGGGACAGCAGGGCCATGCTGCCACAGCAGGATCCCAATCCAAATCCAAATCCCAGCCATCCCTGGAGGGGCCTGGCAGGAAGGGAAGCTCCAGGAGAGATCAACTCTGAGGGGAGGGATGAAATTCCCTTCTCCTCCAGGGCATGGAAAAGGCTGGGATGGAATTCCTGCAGCTTTTCCCTGGGAATGTCCCAGGCCAGCCTGGAGGGCCCTGCAGCTCCAATTTCTTCCCTCAGGAATTCTCTGGCCATGGATTTTCCCCGTGTTGTTCCCAGCAGGGAATTCCCCGGGCTGTACCTGCGGGGCAGGGCAGAAGTTGGAGGTGTCGTTGGGGTTGTCGTAGTCGTAATCCTCAATCCCAGCCTCGTTATCCAAGGTTCCCACTGCATCCGGCCTCCTGCTGAGCTGCGGGAAAACATTCCAAAGTATTCCTGGAAGAAGCCTGGGCCTTGTCCCTTCATCCCCTTTTGGCCCTTCCAGAAGGGTTTGTGGTGATGCCAGCCCTGAGGAACATCCCCGAACATTCCCAGGGTTTGGTGAGGAGAGGTTTCGTGCTGGGAATGACTCCTTGGGAATGATTCCTCAGGATGGTTCCCTGGGACGACTCCCCCATACAATTCCTTGAGATGGTTCCCTGGGAATGGTTCCCCAGAACGATTCCCTGGAATGATTCCCTGGGCTGACTCCCCAGGATGATCCCCTGGGATGATTCCCCGGGATGATCCCCTGGAATTCCCCAGGGAAGGCTCCCACCTTGACCAGGGGTTTGAGGAAGAGCTGCACCATGTTCTGGGGGTCGTAGTTGAAGTCTGCAGGGAGCGTGGTGCTCCGGATGTTTTGGCTTTCCAGGATGGATTTGGCCAAAGTTATGGATGCCTGGGAATGGGATCAAACAGCTCCATGGAAAAACGGGAAGCTCCTCCAGCTTTCCATGGAGAAATTGGGACTGTTTTGTCTGGAAAGGGGCAGGGCTGAGGTGCCTCCCAGATCCAGGCAGGACCCCCAGCTGGAGCTGCCCAAATCCTGGGAATTCCAGGCTGCTGTGGGAAAAGCGGCTCTGCGGGCACCTTGGTCTTACGGAAATGGGCCTGGAAGTCGATGTCCTCCTGGAAATCCAACTCAAAAACCTTCCTGGGAATCCTCCGCCGGGAATCTTTCTCTGGGCCTGGGGCTGCTGAGGGAGAGGAGGGGAGAGAGGAGAGAGGAGAGAGGAGAGAGGAGCAAGGAGCGAGGAGAGGAAAAGGGAAAGGGAGGAGCTGTCAGTGTCTGGGGCCAGCTCATTCCCAACTGGAATATCCCTTCCAGGCAAAGGTCACCCACAGGGATTTTCCCCCTTTTTTTATGGGAGAGCAGTAGGGCTTAGCCTCAGCTCCAAGGTTTAAAGGAGTCTGTTGCTTTTTGTGGGAGCAGAAACTGACAAAAGTCTGGAGAGGAAGGAGTTCAGTGGGATTTTGGGAAGGAATTCCTGGCTGGGAGGGTAGTGAAAGGCTGGGATGGAATACCCAGAGGATCTGCAGCTGCATCCCTGGGAGTGTCCAAGGCCAGGCTCGAGAAATCTGGGACAAAGGGAGATGTCCCTGCCCATGGATGGGCTCCAAGCCCTTCCCAGCCCCGAATTCCAGGATCCCTCTGGACACTCACAGGGGTGGCGGGGCCGGAAGCGCCAGTGCTCGGGGCCGGCCCACATGGAGAGCGTGCGGGGGCTGAAGTAGGAATATTCCCCGGGATGCAGGGACACGTGCAGGCTCAGCGTGCCGATGTCCCCCTCTCCAAAGGGAGCTCCATTGCTCCTGGAAAAGGAATGAGAGCTGCTCAGAATTCCTGTGGCATTCCCAAGGGATTTGCTATCCCTGCTCCAGCCCTGTGAGTGAGGCACTGTGGGTTCCAGAGCCTCGGTTCTGCTGGAAAAACACCTGGATTTGCCAAAGTTCTCCTTGGAAGGCAGAGAGATCCCTGGAATACAGTCCTGGATACACCCAGGACTGGAGCAGGAAGTGAGCTCCTCACGGGGACTGGGAATTCCTCACAGGGACTGGGAATTCCTCCCCAGCCCCCAGTCCCAGCCCTGGATCCCCATCCCCACCTCTTGCTGTGGCCAAGTGTCCCGAGGGAATCGCTGCCGTTCTCCTGGAATTCCTGGATCCTCTCTCCAGTAGGAGATTCCAGCTGGAATTCCGGCTGGGAGGGGGCCCAGCCCTCCCCGTCCTCACTGTCTGGATCCACGTTGGGATCAAACACCTGCTCGCTCTTCTGGAATTTCTCCAGGAGCGCCGACACCGACTGCAACACAGGAACCCCACTGGAGCAGGAATTCCCACCTGGATCGGGAATTCCTGCCTGGACGGGGAATCCCCAACCTGGATCGGGAATTCCCACCTGGATCGGGAATTTGGCTCAGGAATTCTCTACCTGGCTCAGGAATTCCCACCCACCTCATCGTGGGACTCCTCATCCCACTTGGTGAACTGGAATCCGGCCAGGGAGGAGCAGATCCGGCGTTTTTCCAGGCACGGGGCCAGCAGGGCTGTGGAGAGGTGGGATACAGGGGAATGAATTCCTGGGATCCAAGCAGGAACACCCACCTGGCTCTGGAATTCCCAACCTGGTTCAGGAATCTCCAACGTGGATCAGGAATCCCTAATCTGGCTGAGGACCTCAAACCTCTGAAATTTCTGCATGGAATCCAAAATTCAGGAATTCCCACCTGGCTCAGGAATCTCCAACCTGGCTCAGGATTTCCCACCTGGCTCAGGACCTCAAACCTCCAAAATTCCCAGTTTTCCAGCACAGATCCAAGCAGCAAACAAAGACATGGGAAAAGGAGCTGGATAAGAGCAGGGAAAGGCAGGGAAAGGGCAGGGAGAGGGCAGGGAGAGGGCTGGGAGAGGGCAGGGAGAGGGCAGGGAAAGCCCGTGAGTGACCTTTGAGGCCGGTCACGGTGACCGGGAGCGCGCTGGGCAGGGCCGGGCTCTCCGAGGAGGGCAGAGGGACAATCCCGGAGGGGAACAGGAGGCGGCTCTGGAAGCTCTGGGAGCGCAGTCCTGACAGGAAAATCCCGGCCGTGTTACACTCGTCAAAGGAGGCGGCGGCTCGCTGGAACATGGGATCCACCTGGAAAAACAGGAATTGGGGAATCAGGGAACGAGAATTCGGGAATGAAGGTGGGAATCCGGAAACGGGGAGGGGAATTTGGGAATGAAGGTGGGAATTAGGGAATGGGAATTGAGGAATCAGACGGGAATCTGGGAATGGGGTGGGAATCGGGGAATGGAGGTGGGAATCGGGGAATGGAGGTGGGAATCGGGGAATGGAGGTGGGAATCGGGGAATGGAGGTGGGAATGGAGATGGGAATCTGGGAATGGGGTGGGAATCTGGGAATGCAGGGGATGGAGAGGGGCAGGGAGGGCTCTGGGAGAGCCTTTGGAGTGCAGATCCTGAGGGAAAACAATCCCCACATCTCCTTCCCACCACTGGGAGTGTCCCAGGCCAGGCTGGAGCAGCCTGGGACAGTGGGAAGTGCTGGAATGGGATGGGATGGGATGAGGGGTCCCTTCCAACCCAAGGAATTCCAGGATTCCAAGTGCTGGATTTTAGGAAGAAATTTTTCCCTCTCTGCCTCTGGATCACCCCTGAGAGTGTCCCAGCCTGGGTTAGTGGGAGCTGTCCCTGACCATGGAAGGGTGGGATGAGATGGGATTGAAGGTCCCTTCCATCCCAAACGGGGATTCTGGGATCCAGGGACAAACAGGGACAGGAAGGCTCTGCTGCCACAGCAGGACCCCAGGATTTGTCCCAGTCCCAATCCCAATCCCAATCCCAGCCATCCCTGGAGGGGCCTGGCAGAAAGGGAAGCTTCCGGAGGAATCAAATCCCAGAGGAGCTGGGAAGGATAGAATTCCCTGCTCTGTAGGGCATGGAAAAGGCTGGGATGGAATTCCTGCAGCTTCTCCCTGGGAATGTCCCAGGCCAGCCTGGAGTGGGCTGACAGGGTGGGAGGTGACCCTGGATGGGATTTAAGGCCCTTCCACCCCAAACCATTCCAGCATCCTTTTCCCAGCCTGAATTCCCACATGTGGCTCTCAGCTCCCAGGGGAATGGAAAAGCAGGAAAGCAGGGATGGGGAGGATGGGGAGGATGGGGAGGATGGGGAAGATGGGGGGTCCCAGCCCACCTCAGCCCTGCGCCCGGCCTCGGACACGTTGATGTTGCTCAGGTTCTGCTCGATGGTTTTGAAGCTTTGCTTCTTCCTGGGCTGAGCTTTCCTGGCAGCCTCGGGGGCTGGGCTGGAGCCTGGTGTGGGAAAAGGGACAAATCCCACCTCAGAACGGCTGGAATARCCCAAAGGAGGGATAAAACCGGGAATCTCTACAACAAACTGCAGCGGGCATTGAAATCCCTCAGTCAGAATCTGCTGGGATGAGCAATGTTGGCTTTTTATGGATTCTGGTTGCCCAAACCGCCCCTGTTTGATCCCAAAGTGAAATGTGAATGATCCCACACTGCCCCTATTTGGCCCCAAACTGTCCCTGTTTGATCCCAGACTGCCCCTGTCTGATCCCAAACTGACCCTGTCTGATCCCAGACTGCCCCTGTCTGATCCCAAACCGACCCTGTCTGATCCCAAACCGACCCTGTCTGATCCCAAAGTGAAATCTGAAATCACTGAGTGACAGATCCAGCTCTTCCTCCCATCCCTCCCTGCTCCAGCATCCCAGGAGAACCAATCTGGAATCTCCCAACCCTTGGAAAATTCAATTAATCCCAAACCTCTTCGAAACTCCCAACTCCGAATGAGCTCTGAGGCTCCTGCGGTTCCCAGGTGGAAAACGAGGGAATTTCCTGGGTTTTTGGAGGGGAAAAGAGGGAATTCCCACCTTCCTCAGGGCTGTCCACATCCCTGGCAGGGGCTGGCTCCTTGCCCAGGTGGCCCAGGACCCTGAAGGCGTCGGCGTGGACGGAATCCACGCGCACGGCGTAGATCTTGGCGCTGGCATCCAGAGTGCCCGCGGCCACCTGCAGCAGGAGCAGGGAATTCCCAGCTGGGTAAGGAAAATGTCTCCTGGAGGATCCCAGAGATCCCTGCCCAAGTGCTCTGCACCCCGAGGAAAATCGTGGATAACAGGGAAAGGGTTTACTGTGAAAGCTAAAGGGTTTTTTTTCCCCATAGTTCGCTTTTTTGGGGGGATCACAGCTAAAAATCCTTTTGGAATTGAGTTCAGCAATGGGGACAAGCAGAAAGGGGTGGGTCTGGTCTCCTCTCCTTCCTCAGGGTCACCCCTTGGGACCATCCCGTTTTCCCAAAGCATGAGGAGGTGAAGGGTGTGAAATTCCAAGAGCCTTTTCCAAGCCCAGATCCCACCAGGAAGGCCAAGTGGAACCCAGAGCCCCTTTTCCCATCCTTCCCTCAGGAGCTCCTCGGGGCCACATCCCAAACTCCTGTCCCTGTTCATCCACCCAGGAACCCACCTCTCCCTCCCAACAATTCCCGGGATGCTTTTCCCTGGCAAGTTCTGGGATCAGCACCACCTCCCTTCCTTTCCCAGCCTTGTTCCTAGCTCAGAGGACTCCCAAGTCCTACTGTGAGCCCTTCCTTGAACACCACAGCAGGGAGGATTCAGCCTTTGAAGGACTCAGTGCCTCCAGTTTCTGGGGTTTGGTGGCAGCCCCTTGAGCAGYGTTGGGGGTTTCACACTAATTAAGCCCAGGGTTAATTGGATGTGGGAACACAGCAGCAGCAGGGACCCCTCTGACCTGGAAGTTGGTGAGCTCTGAGTTCTTCTCCTTCAGGATGTCAGTCATGTAATCGATCAGGTGCAGCACAAAGGCGTTTTTGGTGGTGATTTTCTGCAACAAAAGCACAGCTGGGGAYCCTTCCCCTGGCCAGGGACACCCTGGGGACCGAGGGGACAGCCTGGGTGGCACCGGGGGAGGGCAACACCAGCCCAGATGTGGCCACAGCTTCCTCTGGGAAGAGGTTGGAGAGATGGGCAGGGAATTGTGTGAAATTCATCAGASAATTGTTTGAAATTCAAATTCAGGCAGGTCCTACAGCTGGGGAGGGACAGCCCTGGACACTGGCACAGGCTGGAGGTGATCCCTGTGGAGAAGGACTTGAAGGACAACAGAGTGTCCCTGGCTACCAGAGTGTCCCGGGGACAAGGACACCAATAGAATACACCAGGAGGAGCATTCCCAGCAGGTCAGGGAGTGATCCAGCCCTAGGAGGCACCCTGGGGTGCTATGTCCAGCTCTGGGATCACCAGGACAGGAGGGACAAGGAGCTCCAGCAGAGGGTGACAAAGATGAAGGATCTGGAGCATCTCCCTGATGATCAAGGGCTGAAGGAGCTGGGGCTGAGAGGGGATCTCAGCCCTAAGTATCCAAGGGGGAATGTGGGAGGATGGATCCAGGCTCTGCTCCACGGGGCCCAGGCATGGGACAAGAGGAACGGGCAGGAACTGATGCCTGGGAAGTTCCACAGGAACTTTTCCTGGGATTGCCCAGAACCGTGTGGACAGAACCCATGTGCTGTGGGACGGCCCAGCTGGGACCACACACCCCTTTACGGTCCCTTAACCTGCCCCACCTGCTGCCAAAGCCCGAAGTGTCAAACCCCACCCGAACCGCGTTGCTGCGGGATTTTAAACCTCGCAACGCCCAAACGCGGCTGCCCCGACTCACATTCTCGGTGGAGAGCTTGATGCAGGTGCTGTAGTGCTCCGAGATCTGCGCGTTGGTCCACTGGGGCAGCGGCGGCTGCCAGCCCTCGGACCTGGGGGACACAGCGGGGTCGGTGCCCGGGATCCCCCCTCAGCCCGGGCCCGGCACCCGTGTTTCCCCCTCAGCCCGGGCCCGGCGGGGCCGGTACCCGTGCTTCCCCCTCAGCCCGGGCCCGGTGGGGTCGGTGCCCGCGTTGCCCTCAGCGGGGTCGGTGCCCGCGCTCTCCCCTCAGCCCGGGCCCTGCGCCCCGACCCTACCTGAGCGAGGGGGATCCGAGGCCCTGCAGCGACGAGTCCACAGCCCTGGAGCGGCGGCGCTGGCGCCTCTCGAGCTCATCGTCGTTGCCGGGGCACTCGGCGAGCACGGGGGTGCCGGTGCTGCCGAGGGACCGCGGGGTCGGGGAGAGGATGGAGGCGGCGGCGGCGGCAGCGCGGGGAGTGCGGGCGGCCATGGCTCCTGACGGCGAGCCCGCCTTCGCCGCGGCCACGCCCCCACGGTGCCTTCCGGCCAATCAGCGCGCGGGGTGCCGGCCTGCCAGCCAATCAGCGCGCGGCGCTCCCGCCCCCCGTGGCGGGTTTGAACGGCGGCGCGCGCTCAGTAACGCTCGAGCCGCTGAGGGGGCGGGGCCGCGCTCTGAGGGGACCCCGGGAGGGACCCCGGGAGGGACCCCGGGAGGGACCCCGGGAGGGACCCCGGGAGGGACCCCGGGAGGGACCCCGGGAGGGACCCCGGGAAGGGCCGGCCCAACACTGCCCCAAATTCCCCCAATTCCGGCCCTGGGCTGGGGCCGGAGCGCGGGCAGCAGCCGCCGGTGCGGCCCCGGAACCCCCCGGAAGGAGGAGGAGCCGCCGGAGCAGCGCCGCTTATCCCGGAATCCCAGAGTCCCGGAATCACCGACGTTGAAATCCTTGGGATCAAAGACTCCAGGCTGGGCCCGATCCCCACCTGGTCACTGAGGGCAACCTCCAGGCCTTCCCCAGGACCCTCCAGGTGTGTTCCCACATTTCCCGTGACTCTCCAGGTGTGTTCCCACATTCCCTGTCACCCTCCAGGTGTAATTCTCACATTACCCGTGGCTCTCCAGGTGTAATTCCCACATTCCCTGTGACCCTCCAGGTGTGTTCCCACATTCCCTGTGACCCTCACCTGGCTCCAGGTCCCGGATCCCGGGCAGAGGGGACGTTCCTGGGAGAGCCCCAAGCTCTGTGCCTGATGCAAAGCTCCACCAAGAGGAAAAGAAGTCCATGGCTTTTCCTTCTGGAGCATCCCTTGTGCTCTGAGAGCTTTGGGAAAAATTTTGGGATGGCCTGGTTGTGTCAGGTCCGTCGCCAAAAGCTCAGGAATTCTGCTGCATTCCAAAGTTTGGGAAGAGGGACTTGAATCGACCTGGAGCAGGAGCTTTTCCAGCATTCCCAGGCCGGCATTCTCGGCCGAATCTTTGGATTTAGGGACGCTGCTGTTGGATGCCGGCATTTTTACCGGCGGTTTTTCCCGGCTGAGCCGCTGGATGGAGCAGGAGGAAAAGCCGTGGATTGGTTTCTGTAGGAGCTCGGGAATGATTCCCAGGATTTCCCCTCCCCGCATGGAGCAGCCAAGGGATCACAGAACCATGGAATTGTTGAGGTTGGAAAACAGTGTTCGTATCATTAAATCCGAGCTCCAGCGCGGGATGGGGCCGCGGGATCTCCCCGGGGGGGGAAATCCGGATTTAGGGAATGGGGGTTTTCCCCATCCAGGATATTCCAGGCTCCCGGGAAGGGCCGACCCAAGGGAACGCCAATCCCTGGCCGTGTCCCCAGGATGGAAGTGACTGTTGGATTTTTATGAAACCCATTCCACACACAGCCATTCATCGACCAAAAGGGAAAAATCCCATTTTTCCTAAGGAATATGTGGATTTAGAGGCAGTCCTTAATGCCCGAATCCCACTTTTATTTTGGCTCCCTCTTGAGCTGAGCTTGATTCACTCTTGGATTTTTATAAAACCCATTCCACACACAACCATCCATCAATCAAAAGAGAAAAATCCTGTTTTTCCTCAGGAATATGTGGATTTAGAGGTGGTTGTTACGCCTCAAATCCCACTTTTATTTTGTCTCCATCCATCTCTCCAGAGCCGAGCTTGATTCACTCTTGAGTTTTTATAGAACCCCTTCCAAACACAACCATCCATCAATTAAAAGCGAAAAATCCCATTTTTCCTCAGGAAAACGTGGATTTAGAGGTGGTTGTTAAGCCCCAAACCCCACTTTTATTTTGGCTCCATCCGTCCCTCCCGAGCCGGGCTCGATTCCCACCCCGGGAGGGAGCCAGAGGGATCTCAGCTCTGCCTTCATCCAACCCCAAAAATGGCAAAGGAATCAATGCTTGGAGCTTGAATCTCCTTGGAAGAGCAGCCTGGAATCATCTTGGAAAATTCCAAGCACTCGAGAGGCCCCTAACAATTCCCAAACCTCGGGGATCTGAAACACTTTGGGGTTTTTTTGGTCCCCCTGATTATTTGGGGGCTGAGCCGTGGGGTCAGTCCCTTCCCTCAGCTGCTCCAGGATAACCAGGAGAGGCTGGAAAATCCCCGGCTCAGTCTGGGATGTGTTTTCCCGGGAGCAGCCCCCGCTTTCTGTGGCTGCAGTAAACAAATCAATCTCTGCAGCCGAACCCATCCCTCAGAGGAGACTCCAAGGAACTCTGACGGGTTTTATGCCCAAATTAATCATTCCTGCCCTGGCAACGGCGGCGTTGGATTTTTCTCTGGCATCAGCAGTGCTGGAGAGAGCAGGAACATTCCCGGATGGAAGTGGGAATTGAGGGAATAGATCATTGTGACAGCAATGGTACAAATGGCTTCGATCCCTTCCCGGCTCCATAAATCCCTGCCAGGACTCGGGAAAGCTTCCATTTCCAGTTCCCCACATTCCAGAGGGGTTTGCATTCCCGAAATCTCCGGGAGGGGTGTAAGGATGCTCCTGGATGCAGGGAGAGGATTCCTTGGAGCTGGGAAGGAGGAATTGGGGGCAGGAGCTGCCGGGATTTTCCAGCCGGGCTCGGGAAGGGTTTGGGACACCGGGATGTCCCCGAGCTATGGGTAGGGGGTGGGAAACTTGGGAAAAGGGAGGACACGGGGATTGGAAACCTTGGAATGATTAGGGAATGGGCAGGGAATGACCACAGAATGGGCAGGGAATCCCACCCCTGGGACTAACTGCCCATTCCCTGCCATTCCCTGCCCCTTCCCTGTCATTCCCTGAGCTTTCCCTGACCATCCACTGCCCATTCCCTGGTCATCCACGAATCATTCCCTGCCCATTCCCTGAATGGAAGCCTGGAAAAGGCCTTGGATTTGGGATTTCAGTGCATTCTCCCCGTGCTTTTCCCTTCCAGGACCGTGTCCATCCCCTCCAGCTGTGCCTCCATTGCTGCATTCGGAGCTGGAGGTGCAGGGAAAGCTGGGGAGAGGGAAATGGGTTGGATGTTTCCAAGATTTTCTGGGGAAGCTCTGTTCTGCCTGGCAGCTGCACACAGCGCTCACATCCAGCTGGGATGGATTCTTTTCCCTTTAGCGGGAATGCTCTGGAAAAGGCCGCAGTGTGACAGACCTCGGGATGGCCCCAATCCCTTCCCCTGCTCCTCATTCCCTGGGAATGGCCCCAATCCCTCCCCTGCTCCTCATTCCCTGGGAATGGCCCCAATCCCTTCTGCCCCTCATTCCCTGGGAATGGCCCCTCATTCCCAACAAGCAGTAAGGATCTGACCTTTGGTGCTCCCATTCCGTGTTTTATCCCCAGTTCTTGTGCCACAAATCCCAGGATTTACCAGATTTTTGGTGCCCTGCCCTGTCCAACCTGGCCTTGGACACTCCCAGGGATCCAGGGGCAGCCACAGCTGCTCTGGGAATTCCATCCCAGCCCCTCAGGGAGGAATTTTGTCCTAAAAAATCCTGGCTTAGAGCATGGATCCCTCTCAGGATTCCTTAAATCCTCATGCAACCCCTCCCTGCCCATCCGGCTGCTCCAATGAATAATTAATTTCTAATTAAGTCATCCTGTGGAAGCAATTCCCTCTCTCCCCTTTTCCCTTCCTTCCATTTGGAATTCCCAATGCCTGGGAGGTTCCTCGGCCCTGGAAACACCAAATCCGACTGAATTCCTCATTTCCCACCCCAAATTCCCACCCAGCACGGGTTGGTTCCCAGTCTCTGAAATCTCCCAGCAGCTCCTGCTCGGAGCTCAGTAATTACTGGGGTAATTAACGCTAATTACTGCTGGGAACAAGCTGGAATTCTCCACCCTCCAGGAACCCCAAATCTGCCAGAATCTGCCCCAAAATGAGACTGGTGATTCCTGAAGAACACAAATTCCCTTCCATCCCGATGTCTTGAATCCAAATTGTTCCTCCCTGAGCTCCGATTTTTTGGGAAGCATCCCAGAGCCCCCCGGGTGCCATGGAAACAGCGGGATCCGCCCTGTGAGCCAGGAGCTGCCTTGAATTCCCATTTTGTTTTTAAATTATTTTCCGGGATATTTTGGACTCGGCATTAAGGAAACATTTATGCAAAGTGCTGGAATGCATCCATGGTAATGAGGCTGAACCAGAGTGGGAATTCAGCGGGATGGGCTCCCTCAAAGCTGCAGATCCCACTCGGAAAGCACCAAAAATGACAAAATTTGGATTTTTTTGGGGTCACCCCCTGATTTTGGGGGGTTTCCCATGGAATTGGAGATGGAAGGAATGTGGAATTCCCTTTCCTTGTGTGGCTTAGGGGGAATTTCGTACCCAATAAAGGCTCAACCTCATTTTATAGGGTGGGGGAGAAATTCCCCATTAGGGATAGGAAAGGGGATGGGACGATCCTGATGGATCTGTTAGGATCTGAATTCTTTTGGGAAGGGATGATCCCAAACGGCTCTGTGGGGACTGAATCCCATTGGGAAAGGTGATGAAGGGATGATCCCGATGGATCTGTTGGGATCTGAATCTCACTGGGAAAGGCGATGGAATGATCCTGGTGGAGCAAACGGCTCTGTTGGGATGTGAATCCCACTGGGATGGGATAATCCCAATGAAGGAAAGGCTCTGTTGGGATCTGAAGCCCGCAGGGAAGGGGGATCCAGCCCGGTGTTCACAGGAAGCTCAGCTAGGCGTGTGTGGATGTTCATCTCTTCCCTCCTTTTTTTCCGGATAAAATCACTGATGGAAAACCAACAGCCGGAGTTTATGGGGCCCGTGGGACAGAGCTGAGCCTGGGAAAGCYGCTTTAATTAAAATCCTGAATTCCAGCCGGCCAGAAATGCCGGCAGGGGCTGGATGCACCCGCAATTCCCACCTGGAATGTTCCGCCATCAGTGCACGGAGGGCTCGGAGCAGCACAGATTGTGCATTCCTGGAGGAGCAGCGAGATTTGGGAAGCCCAGCTTAGGGAGGGGAGCCAAGATCCATCAGGGACACTGGAAAACACCAGGAATCGCCTGGAGAATGGAGCAACCCTGAGCCCTACCCACACTCCAGGAGGGATTGGAGCCTTTTCCACGATTCGGGAATCAGTGCCCTGCTCCTAGCCCTGAATTTGAGGAGGAATTTTGGGAATTGTCCCTTTTCTCCTGTTTTGGTGATATATCAGGGCAAACCCCTCCCATCGAGGGTGCCCCAAAACCATCATCCACTTTTTCATGGAATTTCAACTTTTCCACCGTTTCCACCTCTTCCCACTCCCACCCCTCCTCCCCCCATTAAGGGATAACAAACCATTCTCCACATCAAAGGAATATTTATCCATGAAAATCCACACTGGGACAATCCCGAGATGCTTTGAGAAGGATGGTTGGGTTCCCCCTCTCTTGGGATGCTCCCATGGGAAGAACTTCCCAGAAAGCTCCTTCCAGCTGCTGCCACCCCAAATCCTGAATTCCCCAGAGATGTCAGAGTCACAGGAATGGATTTGGGGTGGATATTCCAAAGGAACAGGATTTGGGGTGGATATTCTGCAGGAATGGGATTTGGGGTGGATATTTTTTGCAGGAATGGGGTTTGGGGTAGATATTCCACAGGAATGGGATTTGGGGTGGATATTTTTTGCAGGAATGGGATTTGGGGTAGATATTCCACAGGAACAGGATTTGGGGTGGATATTCCGTAGGAACAGGATTTGGGGTGGATATTCCAAGGAAAAGAGGGATTCTCATGCTAAATTTTGCATTATAATGATTGTGTCCATTTTTCAGCTGGATGTGGGATTTTGGGGCAGGGTGAGGCGTTTGGGAGAAGAATAAATTCCAAAATCCCAGAATCTCAGAATGGGGAAGGCTGGAAAGGCCCACGGTGGGTCCGTCCAGAAGGCTGAAAATTGGAATTTTTTTGGATTATGATGATTTTAATGAAAATCAGGGAGCTCCTGGGCCGGGCTCCGTGACCTCACACCAGGGCTTCGGCAAGGACACGGAAATCCCAAAAAACCCAAATCCCATCATTCCCTGCGGGAACGCTCCATAAACAGCGGATCCTGCACTTCCATCCTGGAATGCTCGGCCATGAGGAGCCCTCGAGGGACAGAAAATAAAAACAACAATAAAGACAAGGATGGGCGGGGCGGGCCTTGTATCCACGGCAATCCCAGAAAAACGCTCCGAACAATGGGAATTGCTCCCGGATGGATCCTTGGCTTCAGCTTCCAAAGGCACCGCCGGATCCTTGGCTGTGACTTCCAAAGGCGCTGGGGTTTTTCTGCCAAACAAAACCAAACTAGGGACAGGCCTGTTTTGAATCCCAAAATCCAGCAAAATTCCCCAAATCCAACAAAATCCCCAAATCCAGGGGTTGGTGCTGGGGGAGAGGCGGTCCCACATGGAATAGGGGGTAAAGGGTGGATTTAGGGGTGGAATTTGGAGCCGATTTTGGAGCAGATCCCAAGGGTGGATGGGGAGGGATTTGGGATTTGCTGCTCCTGTTCAGTGGGAATGGGAATTTCTGCATTTCAGGACACAAAGCTGAGTTTGAAATCAAAGGTTTTGGGGTCGAGAGGTGGCTCCAAGCTGAGATTTGGGATTTGGGGTTTGGGATGAGGGAGTTTTCCGGGTGCTTCCAAAG
The DNA here is from genome assembly GCA_003546035.1 of Mixornis gularis. NCBI lineage: Eukaryota > Metazoa > Chordata > Aves > Passeriformes > Timaliidae > Mixornis > Mixornis gularis. Next base: position 100,179 of record QVAJ01000618.1, on the reverse strand, counting down.
GGTGGGAGCGGAGCTCTGGGGGATTCCCACCCCCAGAAAAAAATCTGCTGATTTTCCTTCAAGGTCCCAGGGAAGAGGCAAAGGAATTCCCCAGCTTGGGAACTGAATCTCTGATATGAGATCTGCTTAAAACACCTGGAAAAGCCTTTGGATTCAGCCATTCCAGGAGATGGGAATGGAGCAGGGACTAGGACATTTCTCCAGGGTTCATCCCTCATTTCTCCAGCCTTCCAGTGAATCCATTTAGGAGCCTGATTTCCACACCCCAAAGGAGAAGTTGGAGCAGCAGATAGAAGTGAATTCCCCCCAAATTGTCCTCAGATTTGTGGCTTTGTTCCCAACAAGTCGAGTTTATCCACTTGGGATTTCATTTCCTTTTCTCCTCACTCTGGGTGTGAGGTTCATCCCCTGGAGGAGTCCAGGGAAAATTATCCATCAGAAGGGAAACATTCCATAAATCCATACACACATCACCAACCTCATGGTTTTTGCAAAGGAAAAAATTCCCTGATTAAAACAAAATCCAGGAGGTGGAAGGGAATCCCCCAAACCCTGGGGGTGAAACCAGCTCTGGAGAATTCCCGATCTCCCTCCAATCCTTGTTTTTGGGATGGAATCCATTTCCAGGGAGTGGGAATTACTTCAGGGTGGTCTCTCCTTTTCTAGAGCTCCATGGCATTCCAGAATCCATCCAAGAGGTGTCACCTTGGATTTCTAGGGAATCACAGGAATTCTTTGTGGCAGTAACAGCAGCTAAAGCCCAGCTCAGCTCAGAGATCCTTAGGAAGATCCTTCAGGAGATCCTTTGGGAATCTCCACTCTGGTGAGCTGGTTTGGAGCAGCAGCAGGAGACCACAGAGCAGCAGGATGTGGATGCCAGAGATGATCCAAGGCCATGCAGGAAGTCCTGGATCTTCGCTGTGGCCGATGATTCTCCATGGAGCTGGAAAAAGCCTTTTTGGGATTTTGGGATTCAAGATCCCCCTGGATATCCAACAGGGAGAATGACACTAAGGATGGGAGGAGGGAAGTGCAGGATGGGGTCGTTTTCCGTGGGGTGGATGCACCGAGAGATCCCTCCTGCCTCGCAGAGAGCACAGAAGCACTGGCCCGTGCTGGAATTCCAGAGAAAAACCTGGCCCTGTCCCATTCCTGCGTGCCCTCCATCTCCAACCAGGCAGTGAAGACATCCCAGCAGAACACACGGAACWCATCCCAAGGAAAAGAGACAGGAAACCAGCGCGGGAGACGCCGGCGCGGCACAAGCGGGGCGGTGCCCCCGAGGCGGCACGGAGGGGACGGCCCTAGGTGAGGGTGTTGGAGTAGAAGCTGAGGCTCTCGGAGACCGTCTTGGAGTCGCTGCGGGAGGAGCCGTTGGAGGTCATGTCCAGCGAGAGCCGCTCGGCCCGGCCGGGCTCGTCCGGCTCCTCGTCGGCCGCGCCGAGCGCCGAGGCCACGGTGGTGGTGTCCATGCGGCTGAGCTTGGACACGGAGCTGTGCGTGTGCAGGAACCGCGCCGAGCGCAGCTCCAGACCCTCGTACTCGCCGGCGCTGACGCAYGGGCACCACCGGAAGGCGTGCTTGAATCCCACCCGGAACCTGGCCACAGGGACGGCACAGACGGGGAGTGGGACAGRGGAGTGGGGAAAGACACGGACATGGGTGGGGAAAGACGTGGAGATGGCCACAGGAATGGCATGGAGATGGACAAAGGAATGGGATGGTCATGGAGGTGGGAAAGACAATGGAGGTGGCCAAAGGAATGGGATGGACATGGCCACAGGAATGGGATGGAGATGGCCATAGGAATGGGATGGACGTGGCCAATGGAATGGGATGGAGATGGCCAGAGGAATGGGATGGAGATGGACAAGGGAGGTGGGAAAGACATGAATGTGGCCAAAGGAATTGGGATGGACACAGCCAAAGGAAGGGGGAGATAAAGCTGAGCTTTTCTAAACATGACAGAATTGCCATCTTTCACTGAGGGAAGGAAAAACGTTTGGAGAAACGAAAAACCCATCGAGAAGTGAAAAACCCCCATAGAAATGAAAAAAACCCTGAGAAACAGAAAACCTTTGAGAAATGAAAAACCCACTGAGAAATGGAAAACCCACTCTAAACCCCAGTTAGGAGTTGGGATTGTTTTAGTTGATGTTTGCCCTCAGAATCCACAGGGATTAGGAAAGACTCCAGGTGAGAACTGTGCCTCCCCCACCTCGCCTGGAAGTGGCAGAGGGCGGGACAGGAGTATCCCAAAAAACCCCGTCCAGTCTCTCCTCTGGGACCCCGCCCCACATCCCCCCGGTGTGTTCCCAGTCCCGTGGTGCTCCCACCTGTCGTTGAGGCAGCAGTAGATGATGGGGTTGTACATGGTGGAGCTCATGGCCAGCCACATGACGGCCAGGTAGAGCTGCTGGATGGATCTCCGCAGGTACCACTCGGGCCGCAGGTACTGCAGCGTGAAGTACACGTGGTAGGGCAGCCAGCAGAGCGCGAAGGTGCACACCACAATGATCATCATCTTCACCACCTGCCACGGGGGACAGCCATGCAGCAGCCATTCCAGCCTTGGGAATGGCCTTTCCAAATGGGAATGGCCTTTCTGACCGAGAATGGCCTGTCTGACCGGGAGTGGCCTTTCCAAGTGGGAATGGCCTTTCCAATCAGGAATGTGCGGTATCTCAGTTCAACCGAGAAGGTGGAGAAGGTGTCCTAAACCCAGTCCATCAGTCATTCCGCCCTCTGGAATGGTTTTTCCAACTGGGAACGTGTGGTCAATGTATTGGTTAAACCATACCTGTGGAGGAGGTGTCCTAAGCCCCTCCATTGTTCATTCCACCCTCTGGAATGGCCTTTCCAACTGGGAACGCGTGGTCAATGTCTCGGTTAAACCACATTTGTGGAGGAGATGTCCTAAACCCATCCATTGGTCATTCCACCCTCTGGAATGACCTTTCTGACTGGGAACCCATGGTCAATGTCTTGGTTGACCCACAGCTGTGGAGGTGTCCAGAGGACTCTGCTCCATCCTCAACCACCAAGGCCTCCCCTGCTCCCTCTGAGGACTCTCCCAGTGAAGGGTTTGGGGCTGGGACTGGCTGGGATTGGCCGTGGATTATGGATCCAGCCATGCCCAGAATTCCTTACCTTGTGCTTGGCCATCACCTGCTCATGGTTGGGATTGGCCAGGAATTCTGGATTCAGACATGCCTGGAATCCCTTACCTTGTGGAGATTGGCCAAGAATTCTGGATCCAGCACCCTCACCTTCTCTTGTCCAAGACTGCTCGTGGTTGGGATTAGCCAGGAATTCTGGATCCATCCACGCTCGGAATTCCTTACCTTGGGGAGAATGGCCAGGAATTCTGGATCCAGCCCCTCCTGGAATTCTACGCTTGTCCAAGACTGCTCATAGTTAGGATTGGCCAGGAATTCTGGATGAAGCCCCTCCCAGAATTCCTTACCTTGTGGAGATTGGCCAGGAATTCTGGATCCAGACCCTCTCAGAATTCCTCACCTTCCTCTTGTCCAAGACTGCTCATGGTTGGGACTGGCTAGGAATTCTGGATCCAGGCTCTCCTGGAATTCCTTACCTTAGGGAGAATGGCCAGGAATTCTGTATCCAGCCCCTCCCTCGTCCTCACCTTCCTCTTGGCCGACACCTGCTCGTGGTAGCGGTCGGAGGAGTCTCCGGGGATGGCGCTGGCCCAGAGCGTGCGGCCCACGGCGCCGTAGGCACAGCCGATCACCAGCAGCGGCAGCAGGTACAGCAGGACGGTCATGGAAAAGTGGTACCTGGAAAAAAACCCGGGATAATCCCTGAGGATCCAGCAGGGATGGTCATGGAAAAGTGGTACCTGGAAAAAAAACA
>QVAJ01000618.1:60323-72220 GCA_003546035.1 Mixornis gularis | reverse complement strand
TCATCTCCGTGGTTTGGGGATCCCAAGGAGGGAATTCCATGGATCCGGAGTCATCTCCGTGATTTGGGGGACACCAAGGAGGGAATTCCATGGATACGAAGTGACCTCTATGGTTTGGGCATCTCCAGGAGGGAATTCCATGGATCTGGAGTTATCTCCATGGTTTGGGGATCCCAGGGAGGGAATTCCATGGCTACAAAGTCACCTCCATGTCTGGGGGATCTCCAAGAGAGAATTCCATGGATTGAGAATCTCCACCACATCTGCAGGGTCTTAAGCAGGGAATTCCATGGATTCAGAGTCGCTTCCATGGTTTGGGGATCCCAGGGAGGGAATTCCATGGATTCAGAGTCGCTTCCATGGTTTGGGGATCCCAGGGAGGGAATTCATGGATTCAGAGTCACCTCCAAGTCTGGGGGATCTCCAGGAAAGAATTCCATGGAGAATTAATTCCAGAATCTCCACCACATCTGGAGGGTCTTAAGCAGGGAATTCCACAGATTCAGAGTCACCTCCATGGTTTAGGGATTCCTTGGAGTGAATTCCATGGATCTGAAGTCAAAACTACATCTTGGGAGGGCCTCCAGGAGAAATTTCATGGATTCAGTCACCTCCAAGTCTGGAGGGTCTGAAGCAGGGAATTCCATGGATTAAGAGTCACTTCTGTGATTTGGGGATCCCAGGGAGAGAATTCCATGGATTCGGAGTCACTAATATGGTTTGGGGATCTCCAGAAGAGAATTCCATGGATTCGGAGTCATCTCCATGGTTTGGGGATTTCAGGGAGGGAATTCCATGGATTCAGAGTCCCCACCATATTTTCCCTCCCAAGGTCTATCCCAGGGTGTGAATTCCCAAGGAAAAGCGGCTCCCGCTCCCTGCCCAGCCCGGGTTTTGTGGGAATGAGGAGGTGAAAGGCCGGGAATTGCTGAGCACAGGAAGGAGCAGGGAGCGTGGCAATCAGAGCCTTTGTTGGGATGGGGAATTGTCCTTTCCAGGATAAATCCCGGGAACAAAAGCAATCAGGGAAAGAGGCCCTGGAGGAGCTCTTGGAGCTGAGCTGGGCCCAGCAGCTGCAGCTCTTTGGGGTTTTTATGGAAAACCAGGGAAATTGTGTTTTAAAGGGTCTGGGATTGTGTTTGAAAGGATCTGGATTTGGATTTTAAAAAATCTGAATTTGTGTCTAAAAGGATCCAGGATCGTGTTTTAAAGGATTGGATTTTAAAGGATTTCTGTCCAAAAGGATCCAGGGTCATGTTTAAACCTGGATTTGTGTTTTAAAGGATTGGGAATTCTGTTTAAAAGGATCTGGGATTCGTGTTTAAACCTGGATTTGTGTTTAAAGGATTCAGGATTTGTGTTTAACAAGATTCGGAATCATGTTTTAAAGGATCCAGGATTTCTGTTCAAAAGGATTTGGGATCATGTTTAAAAGGATCTGGGATTTGTGTCTGAAAGGATCCTGGATTGTGTTTTAAAGGATTGGAAATCTTGTTTAAAAGCATCTGGATTCGTGTTTAAAAGGATCCAGGATTTCTGTTCAAAAGGATCCATGATCTTGTTCCAAAGCATCCAAATCCATGTCTGAAAGGATCCAGGATTTGTGTTTAAGAGGACCCAGGACTTGTGTCTAAAAGGATCTGGGATTGTGTTTGGAAGGATCTGGATTTGGATTTAAAAGGATCCAGGTCCGTGTTTAAAAGGATCTGAATTTGTGTCTAGAAAATCTGGGACTGCGTTTAAATGTGGATTTGGATTTAAAGGAGTCAGGATCTGTGTTTAAAAGGATCTGGGATTTGTGTCTAAAAGCATCCAGGATCATGTTTTCAAGGATTTGGAATGGAGTTTTAAAGGACCTGGATCCGTGTTTTAAAGGATACGGGATTTGTGTCTAAAAGGACCAGGATTGTGTTTTAAAGGATCGGGAATCTTGTTAGAAAGGATTTGGATTCCCGATTAAAAGGATTCGGGATTTGTGTTCAAAAGGATCCGTGATCTTGTTCCAAAGCATCCAGATCCGTGTCTGAAAGGATCCAGGATTTGTGTTTAAGAGGATCCAGGATTTAAAAGGATTTGGGATTGTGTTTAAAAGGATCTGGGACTGTGTTTGAAGGATCAGGATTCATGTTTAAAAGGATTTGGGATCACGTTTAAAAGGATCCAGGGTTGTGTTTAAACCTGGATGGGTGTTTTGAAGSATTGGGAATCCTATTTAAAAGGATCTGGGATTCGTGTTTGAACCGGGATTTGTGTTTCAGAGGATCTGGGCTCGTTTCTCCCCGGGGCCGTGGAATTCCCTCTGGAATTCTGGATGATTTGTGCCCGCTCAGGGCGGCTGAAAGCTCCATCCATCTCCCGCCCCCGCAGCGGCTCCTTCCCATTTATCCAGCGGGAACAGGCAGTTCCCGAGGGGCCCAAATCCTCAGGATCGATGTCCTGGAAACTCCAACCCCGCGGGGTTTGTGCTCCGCAGGGAGAGGAATTAAACTGCACAAATTCTGTGTCTCGGGATCGGAACATCCCGGTTTGGGAATAATTAACGAGGAGAAAAGCCTTGGAGAGCATTAAGGGAGGGAAGGAGCAGCTCCCAGGACAGGGAGGGATTTATCAATTCCCAAGGTTTCTGTGGGAATTAGAGTCACTTATTGGGAATTGGGATTGATGAGCTCATTAAGGGGGGCATTAATTGAATCGGAATTGAGCAGCTCCTCCTGACTCAGCATCCAGAGCTGGAGAAAGATCTCCTTGGGAAGTTTCTCCATGAAATCTGGAATTGTTCGGAGCTTTGTGCTCCTTCCCGCTCCCTTCCCTCTCCCCCTCTCCGGGATGGATGGTGACAGGTGGGGACACGGCCACCAAGACGGAATTTCAGCCAAAATTCCAGGAAAAACCGGAATTCTGATGATGAATTCCTCCCTTCCCCGGTGTCCAGTGGCCGTGTTGGGGTCGGACACAGACACGGATCTGGGATAATCCGTCCTTTTCTCATTCCAGTTCTTCTGGGTGCTCCTGCTGATCTTCCTGACGGAGCTGCTGCTGATCCTCATGGAGATCATCTTCGAGAACAAGGTGGGAGCAGGCACAGCCAGAATTCCCAGAAATTCAGTTGTCATTCCCAAAAACGGAATGGTTCTTTCTAAAAACTGAATTGTAATTCCCAAAAATTGAATGGTTATTCCCAAAAATGGAATGGCCATTCCCAATAACTGAATGGTTATTCTCAAAAATCAAACGGTTATTCTTGAAAATGGAATGGCCATTCCCAAAAATTGGATGGTTATTCCCAAAAATTGAACTGTTAATCCCCAAAATTGAATGGTTACTCCTGACCATGGAATTGTCATTCCCAAAACAGGAATTGTAATTCCTCGGGGTGGAACTCTGGGATGCAGCAGGAGTTTTAAATTTCAATTGATGTAAAATTAATTTTAATTTAATGGGGTGATATCAAAAGTTAATTAAACCCCAAACAATGAGGGAGGGAGGGGGAGGGACAAATCCGACCCGGAAATGTGGGAAGCACAAATCCACCCCTGGAACAATGGATGTTCATCAAACTCCCAAATCCCAGAATTAATTGGATTTCAGATGAAATCTGAAAAAAAAGCCGGGAGCTGCTCGATATGCAAATCAGCTTCGTTGATATGCAAATGAGGCCAGGGGGATTAACGGGGTTGGGATCCTGGGGAGGGAGGGGTGGAAAGGGAGCAGAACCCCGGGAGAGTCAACGGGATTTAATTCCAGAGGGATTCCTGAAGATTGAATTCCCAAACCCAGAATTGTCATTCCCGAAAATGGAATTGGGATGAGCCTTTCTGGGGACAAACCAGCAGGAAATGGTAAAAGCCAGGAATGCGTTAGTTTGGTGAAAACCAGGAATGAAAATATTCCCGAAGCTCCCCCGAGCTGTTTGAGATTCCCAGGAATCATCCCCGGCACATTTTCCTCCTCCCCGAGTTCTCTCCCCGCTCCTGCTCTTCCCAACCTTCAATTTTCCTGTCACGCGTGTTTGAAATTTTAATTTTCCTCTTCCCTCCCTTTTCTCACCTGCTCCAACCTCAGGGAAAAATTCCCTTTTTCCCTCCATTCCCACCTGGTAGTTTTTTTGGGAGTTAACATTCCTCCCTGGTGTTTTTTTTGGGAATGGAGCTGAGATCCCCTCTGTCTCTGCCCTGGACACTCGGAGCCTCCCCAGGAACATTCCCAGGCATCCCTAAAATGCCTTTTCCATCCAATTAGTGCTTAATTAATTCCCTGAAGTGCCAGCCCCAGCCCATCCACGCCATTCCCTGCTGCAATCCCAAGGGATTTCTCAGGATCAGGAAGGATCCAGAGCTCTGTGAGGGCTCTGCTCCCACTTGTGGAATATTTTTCCATGGATAATTCCCCTGTCTGAGCCCGTTTCCCCCTCCTGAGGCAGCAGAACCCTCGGCCAGGGGTTAAAATTCTGATTTTCCGTGGGATTGAGGAGTTTGGAGGATCAAATTAAACAGAACAGGAAAAATCAGGTAGGTAAAGATTCCGTGGTCTGCTTGGATGTGCTGGGAATGGATCCAAAATGATGGATTTTATCCCAGGAAATCACCTTGGGATGGGGTAAAACTCCTCCTCCATGAAAAAAGCCATGAAAAACTTGGAATTTTTGTGCTGTTTTTCCTGATTTTTCCCATGTTTTGGGTTTCTCCATCCCAGATGAACGAGGTTTTCCACTCCAACATCCAGGAGGGAATCCGGCACTACTACGATGACCTGGACTTCAAAAATATCCTGGATTTTGTGCAGGAAAAGGTTTGGATGAGAAAAGGGGGAAGTTTTCCAAGGAATGGTTCATCCCATGCCCCATTTTCCCTGGATTTTTGGAGTCATTCCCATCCCTGGGGTGTTTTCCTTGGATATCTTCACCTGGTGGGTTTTCTGTGGGATTTTTTGCCCGGTTTTGTCTCCCTGAGCTCAGCCCAGGGGGATTTTTTTGGGAATTATCCTGGAATTTGTGTGGTCTGGGAGGAGCCTGGGCTGCTCCCAGGCCTGGATCCTGCTGGGATATTTCCATTCCCAAGTTTTGGTGGGAAATCTCTGCCTGGAATTTTTTAATCTCTTCCCGATCTGCCCAGAGAGGGAGGGAGGAGGGAAATAAATAAATGAATTTTAAATCTTCCCCAGGGATACAAAAACTCTTGGAAAAATCCCTTTTCCCTGAAGCCCCCAGCCCTGATTCCCACAGGAAAATCCCAGATTTGTGGGGGCTGGGAGGAGAGAGAATTCCAATCTTTCCATGGAATGGTTGAGGTTGGAAAAACCCTCCAAGATCAAACCCAACCGTTGCCCAGGATTGGGAATTCCGGGATTGCTCCTGTTCTCAGTGTGGATATTTCTGGTGGGAATTTCTTGGCTCTGAGCATTCCTAAATAGAAAAAAGCCCCATGGAAAATCCCAAAACTTGAGGGGGAAATTCTGGGGCTGTCCCAGGTGGGATCGGGGAGCAGGGCCTGCCTTTGAGGCCAGGCTGCTCCCAGGGAATTTGGGATGTTCCCACCTTGGCCCAAATTCCCTCAGTTTATCTTGAGGCATCCCAAATCCACAGGTTTTATCCCTGGATTTGGAGCAAAGGAGCCTGTGAATCTCCTTCCCTTTGGAATTTAAACCTTTAATTCCAGGGCTCCTCCTTGGCTTTGGGACTTTAGGCCCGGCCTTGCTGAGCCGAGCTCAGAACTAGGCCGGGAACCCTCTGGAGGCCTCGGGGTTGGGGAAAGATCGGAATTTTCCCCAAGGTTTGCTCCAACCTCCCCAGGATGAGGCTGGAATTCCGTGTGGGAATTGGAGCTGTTGGGAGCAGACAGAAATTCATGGCTGGGAACACACAAATCTCCAGGAAAAGCAGATTTATTCCTGGGAATTCCTGCATCKCCAAACAATCTCAATTCAGGCTCCTTCTAGACCATTCCACGGGATTTCCCACCATTCTGTGCCCTTTCCCACAATTCCATGGGATTTCCCATGATTCCATGGCCTTTTTCCATCATCCCATGGGATTTCCCACCATCCCATGGCATTTTTCCAGCGTTTTTCCCCACCTGCTGCTTCCCTCTGGGATTTTTCTCCCCTTTTTCTGTGCAGTTTCTGGGAGCTGGTCGCCCTCCCCGGCACCAAGGGAAATCCAGGAATTCCAGATGGGAATCCAGGAATTGTGAATCTGTGCCTGGGATGGAGCAGAGCAGGAGGATCCCAAGAATTTTTCCTGCTTTCCTTTGGAAAAGGGGAGCAGAGGGGAAAAACCTCTCCCAAAATCTGTTCCTGGATGAGTTCGGTGCTTAAAAAAATGGGAAAAATCCCTTTTTTCCCCTCTTTCCAAGCTCTCCAACCTTTCCTGGCCATTCCAGGCTTTTCCTTTCGGGGGAAAATCTCCAATTCCGATTGTTTTCCGTGAGCAGGGATGAGCTGGTTCAGAACAGGCTCATTTTTATTCCGTGGAGGACACGGAGTGACTTTGATTGGAATCTTTTTTTTTTTATCTTCGCTGCGGGAAAGGAGGAAGAAAGGGAGATTGTTTTTTATCCTTTCCCTTTGTAGCTGCAGGATTTGATCCCAATTTATCCTGACGGGAAGAGAAATCCCTGCGGGGGCAAAGGGGATTTTGGGATGGCTGAGAGCCTCCAAATCCATCCCCGAGGGCGCTGCCGGAGCCATCCCTGCCTCGGGAAAAGCCGGATTTGTCACCTGGAATTAAACCATGGAAGTGTGGATGAGGCTGAGCCCATGGATGGATCCACGGCCCTGGGAAAGCCACACCCAAATCCCTCCAAAATGGGGATAAAATGGGGATAAAATGGGAAAAAAATTCCCACTTTTTTTACCCTTCGACTTCCCTGGGAGCAGGGAAAAATTGGGAAGTGGAGATGCAGGGAATTGGATTGGAATTATGGAATGGTTTGGGTTAAATGGGATCTTAAAATTCCTCTTTTTCCATGGGCTGGGCCCCCTTCCCCTATCCCAGGTTGTTCCAGCCTGGCCTTGGACACCTCCAAAGGATCCAGCTCCTCTAGGAACTCCATCCCAGCCCTTCCCAACCCTCACATTCCTTCCCATTATCCCAATTAATTATCTCCCATTATCACTGAGTCCACAGGAACCCATTCCCTGTTATCCCAGGGGCTGATTCCAAACCCCTTTTCCAGGATTTTGAAGGCGTTTCCCGCTGCTCCAGGGCTGGGGAATTCCCTGGAAATTCCATCCCTGCCCTTCCCCACCCTCCCAGGGAGGGATTTCCCCCCAATGTCCCAACCCAACCCCAAATCCCTCAGGAACAGGATTTTCCCTTCCCATTTCTCCTGGAATTCCGGGCTTTTCCAGCTCCCCCCTCCCCGTCTCCCTGTGTTTTTCCTGCAGTTTTCCTGCTGTGGAGGGGACGAGTTCCGGGATTGGGAAGTGAACCGGTACCACTGGTGCAACGGCAGCGGGGCCCTGGCCTGTGGGGTGCCCCACTCCTGCTGCGTCCGYGGGGTGAGCCCCACATTCCCGGGAAACTCCCTCTTCCCGCCGCGTTTTCTGCTCCAAACCCTTTCTGCCTAACGTCATTCCCACCTGGAAAAAGGTTTGGGGGAATTTTGGTGGGAGAGAGTGATGGAGATGGAATCGGAATCTTTGTTTATGGAAAACACCAAGATTCCGGGGAAATTCCCTCTTCCTGTTTCTGCTCAATGTCGTTCCCACCTGGAAAAAGGTTTGGGGGAATTTTGGTGGGAGAGGGTGATGGAGATGGAATCAGAATCTTTGTTTATGGAAAGTGCTAGAATTCCAGGGAAATTCCCTCTTCCTGCTGKTTTTTTCTGCTCCAAACGGTTTCTGCTTAATGTCGTTCCCACCTGGAAAAAGCTTTGAGGGAATTTCAGTGTGAGGGGATGAAGGAGATAGAATAGGAATGTTTATTTGTGGAAAATGCCAAAATTCCAGGGAAAATCCCTCTTCCCACTGGTTTTTCCGTGCCAGGGGGTTTCTTGCTTTGTCATTCCCACTTGGAAAAAGGTTTGAGGGAATTTTGGCAGGAGAGGATGAAGGAGCTGGAATGGGAATGTTTATTTATGGAAAGTGCTAGAATTCCAGGGAAATTCCCTCTTCTTGTTGCTGCTTTGTCATTCCCACCTGGAAAAAGGTTTGAGGGAATTTTGGTAGGAGAGGGTGAAGGAGCTGGAATAGGAATATTTATTTATGGAAAACACAAAAATTCCAGGGAAATTYCCTCTTCCTGCTGGTTTTTCCATACCAGGGGGTTTCTGCTTTGCCATTCCCACTTGGAAAAAGGTTTGAGGGAATTTCAGTGTGAGGGGATGAAGGAGCTGAAATGGGAATGTTTATTTAGGGATTAGCCTGGAATTTTTCTGGGATCATGGAGGCCGAATCCTGGGATAACGGAGGAATTGTTGGAAATGCCGAGGTTCCCAGCTGGGGGATATAAAAGGTTTGGAAATGGATTATTTGAGGGGAAAAACCGTGGCAGCAGCTTGGAGAGACTTAGGAATGTTCCCCTGGAGAAGGGAAATTCCAGGGAAATTTTGGGGCCTAAAGAGGCTCCAGGAGAGCTGGAGAGGGATTGGGGTGAGGGATGGAGGGACAGGACACAGGGAATGGCTTGGGAAAAGGGAGATTTCCATGGGATTTGGGATGGAATGAGGGTGGGGAGGGGCTGGGCTGGAATTCCCAGATTTGCTGTGGCTGCCCCTGGATCCCTGGGAATGTCCGAGGCCAGGCTGGAGCAGCCTGGGACAGTGGGAATTGTCCCTGTGGGTGGCCCTGGGTGGGATTTAAGGTCCTTCCCAACCCAAAACATTCCAGGATTTTGGGATCTGACTTGGCTCCATCCCAGCCCGGATCCTCCCCCAGTCCCATTCCCATCCGGACGCTGTGGGGTTTGGAAGTTTTTGGGATCCCGTTCCTGGTCTGGGCTCCCAGCAAGGGGATTTTTGGGGAATGAAGAGATTTTTGAGGAATTTGCTGCCAGCAGGGCTGGGAGGGCTTTGCCCAAGGATCCCTCTGGATCCTTGGGATTGGGAAAAGCTGGAATTCCAAACCGCCCCCCCTCCCCAATGGAGCAGGGCTCTGGAGAGAGCGGAATTCCAGAGCCAGGAGATTCTCCTGTGGGGAATTCTCACATTGGGGAATCCAAACCAAGCTGGGATTTTTGGCCTGAATTGTTTAATCCAACCCTGCTCCTCCATGGAATCCATCCCAGGATAACACCTCAGGATCCAGGAAAACTCCCAATATCCCAGCCAGGCTGGGAAAGTCCAGGAAAGGCTCTGCCCGGCCCAATCCCGGCACCAAAAGCTCCGGAGCTCCGGGAATGTCGACACTGGATCCGAGTCCTGGCCCCTGCCCGGCACAAGGAAAATTCCTCATCAATCCCTCATTGTTCCGGGGGTTTTTAATGGAAAAAGAGGGAAATGTGAAGGGGTTTAATCAGCAGTCGGGGCCTGGTATGCAAATGAGATGCAGATTTGAGATCCTCTCCAATCAGGGCCTTGATTAACGAACCCCGAGGCTCCTGGAGATGGAATTAGGAATTCCTGTGGTGAGGATGGGCTGCAGGGAGCCGAGGAAGATTTTTGGGTATTTTTACACTCCCGTGGTTTTTTGGGAACAATTTGGCAAAAAAAACCCCAAAACCTGAGCAGGGAGAGGGAAAAAATCCCCTAAATCCGGAGGGGGAGAATTTGGGAAACTTTCTGGGAAATGCTCAGGGCCAGGTTGGAGCTGCCTGGGATTTTGGGAAGTGTCCCTGGTGTGGGATGGGATTTAAGGCTCCTTCCCACCCAAACCATTCCAGGATTCCCTGAGCTGGGTCTGGAGGATGCTCCAGGAGGAAAACCCATTGAATCCGTGGAATCTCCGTGTTTTTTCCAAGAGGGAAAGCCCCCGGCTGTGGCTCTGAGGCCTGGAGAGGTTTTTTGGGAAGTGAGACCTCACAAAAGGCTCTGGAATCTCTGGGAGAAGCAGAACCTGGGAAGCACCAGAACCTTGGGATGGATTTGGCCTCGTTCGTTAAGGAACCAGCCCCAGAATTCTGGGAAAAGAACTGGGAGAGCCAAATCCCTTGGGAACTTCCTGACCTTAAATCCCACCCAGGGCCACCCACAGGGACAATTCCCACTGTCCCAGGGTGGCTTTGGACACTCCCAGGGATCCAGGGACAGCCACAGTAAATCTGGGAATTCCATCCCAGCCCCTCCCCACCCTCATTCCATCCTGAATCCCATTGAAATCCCCCCTTTCCCAGTGGGAAGCCATTCCCTGTGTCCTGTCCCTCCAGCCCTTGTCCCCAGTCCCTCCCCAGCTCCCCTGGAGCCCCTTCAGGCCCTGGAATGTGCTGGAAGCTCTCCCTGGATCCTTCCCTTCTCCCGGTGAACATTCCCAGCTCTCCCAGCCTGGCTCCAGAGGGGCTCCAGAATCCCGAAATCCTGGAATGGTTCGAGTTGGGGTTTGCCCTGACAATCCCTCAGTCCAGGGACTCCCCAAATTCTGAGGGACTGGCCTGGGGGGGCCCTGATTGTCCTGTGCTGGGCCCCTCCAGAATCCCTGATTTACTTTGGAATTCTGCTGTTTTCCCAGGATAAATCAGTTTAGTTTTCCTGGGATAAATCCATTTGTTTTCCCAGGACGATCCATTAGTTTTTCCCAGGATAAATCCATTTTTTTTCCCGGGATAAATCCGCTCCCGTTCCCCGCAGGTTCCCGGAGGAGTGGTGAACACCCTGTGCGGGTACCGCGCCCTGGACAAGGAGGTGACGTCGGGATTTTTGGGAATTTGCTGCTCCTTCTTCCCCAAATCCCCAAAAAATCAAATGCTCCCTGCAGGAATTCCCATTCCCAAGCAAGGCTGGGATGCAGCTGCTCCAAACTCAGCTTTGGGGCTTTTCCCTGGAGTTTTGGGGCCCTTTTGGTGCCCAGGGATCCTCACCAGGGAATTCCCTTAAACATTCCCAGCGGGAGAAGGGTGGGGATCAGGGGTTCAGGAATCCCCCAAGTGCAGAAATGTGGAATTCCCAGCTCGGAGAGGCCCCAGCTGAGGGAATTTGATGCTCCAGGGTCTCTCCCAGGTCCCACTCAGGGCCCCAAAATTTGGGATTTAATCTCAACAACGTTCGGGCCTCGGCTCCGAATCTTCCTTTGGAAGTGGGAAAACAAAACTTTCTCCCCCTGGGATGGGGATTTGGGCCAAGAACCCCCAGTCCGAGGTTGTTCCTGACGAGACTCCCGGGATTCCGCGGTTCCCGGGAATCCATTGGGAATCAGGGCTCCTCTCCCGCCCCCCCAGCGCCTGGAGCTGCTCGGCACCATCCACGTCCGGGGCTGCATCCACGCCGTGGGGCTCTGGCTCAAGGACAACTTCCAGGCCACCCTGGCCATCGTCTGCTCCCTGCTGCTGCCTCAGGTACGGGCGGGACCCCGGGAATCCTCTCCCGGATTCCTGGAATTCTGAGTTGGGAAGAACCCCCCAAGGATCAGGGATGAGCCCCCAGTTTTGGGGAGCCTCCATCCCCACCGGCGGGGTCTGAGGGCTCAGCTCCTTTCCCTGTGCTGGAGGCTGGGAAATGAATCCTTTGGAATCCCGATTCCAGCTGGGATTTGTGGCTGGGGCAGGAAAAGCCATCCCTGGCAGAAGGGGCTGGGCTCCCTCCTGGAATCCAGTTTGGGATCCAATAACGGCCCCTGGAAGAAAATCCCAGCCCAGCAAATCCCGGCCCAGCAAATCCTGCCCCATTTGTTCTCCCAGCCCTCGGCAAACGGAGCGGGAATGGGACCCCGCATAAATCCCAATCCTGAATTCCCCTCTGGATAAATCCCAATCCTGAATTCCCCTCTGGATAAATCCCAACCCCAAATTCCACTCTGGATAAATCCCAATC
>QVAJ01000618.1:13120-32511 GCA_003546035.1 Mixornis gularis | reverse complement strand
TCCCATTCCCGGCGGGATCCTGTCCCATTCCCGGTGGGATCCTGTCCCATTCCCGGCGGGATCCTGCTCTCACGGCCCCTCTCTCCCGTCCCAGCCCGCAGCCCCGTGCGGGGCCCGGCCGCCGGCGCCGCCTTCCACCGCTCCACCGAGGACCTGCGGATGCGGCAGAGCTCCAGCTACGGCCGCCTGCGTGAGTGGGCACAGACACCCCAAAACACCCCTGCACAACCAAATTCCTGCAAAGCCACACTCCCAGTCCCCAGGGCAGAGCGGGAGGTTGGAATGTGGTCCCACCATGGCTCCCATCCCCAGAAGTGCAGCACGGAATTCGGGATGAGTGAGGGTGCTGATGTAGCTCAGGATCCTTAGGGTGGAGGAAAGAATTCCTTGAAGTCCTTAGGGAGGGAAGGAATGGGGCTTGGAAGAGGGAGAAAATCTGAAAGATTCCTTAGCTGGGACAGGGCAGATGGGAAATCCCAAACCTGGGAGCTTGGTTTGTGCAGCTGAGACTGGAAATGCTCCCATTTATGAGGTTTTGGGATCCTTAGGGTTGGAAAAGCCCTCTGAGATCATGGAACACCAGCACCTCCACAGTGTCCCCAGGTGCCCCATCCAGATGGTTTCTGGTCCCTTCCAGGCATGGGGACTCCATCACTGCCCTGTGTCACCCTTTCCACCCTCTCAGAGAAGGAGTTCTCCCTAATTCCTGGGGTTTCACGGCCCTGCTGCTCCTTTGCAAGCCCAAATGCCATAAACATTTTATTTCTTTGCACCAATCCTCCCCACCAGGTTTTCTCCTGGCACCAGGGGTGGCTTTTCCTCACATTCCCTCCCTTCCCTCCTCCAGGTCATGCCCAGAGCCGGAGCATGAATGACATCTCGGACACGCCGAGCACTGACCAGGTACCCATCCCAAAATCCCAAAATCCTGCTGGAAGGAGCATCCTGACACGATCCCTGCTGGGCTCTGGGGTTGGTCAGGTCCACGTGAGCCTTGGCTTGGCCGCACAAATTCCTAATTAGGGGAGTTAATGGCTGTATTGATCCCTGTGGATCCGCAGGGAAGCTGCCCCAGAGGTGACACCTGCGCTCTCAGCACGGAATTAGGGACAAGCCAGGAGCCTGGGGCTGCTCAGATCCATCAGGGCGGGGCACAAATTCCCTCCAGATCTTCAGGGGGGACAGGAAAGGCACTTGGAAGTGTAGGAATCCTAAAGGATTGGCTGGGAGAGGGCGGTAAATCCCATCCAAGCTCTGAGGTTTGTGCACAGGGATTCACCTCTGGAGATGAGGGGCTGGAATTTGGGGCAGGATCTGCTTTTCCCAGGGTTTCTCAATGCAAAGCTGAGGTGAGAGGCCAAGGGGGGCTTTTCCTTCTGGGATTGCTTTTGGGAGGGAGTTGGAAAGCAGCTCCAGCTCTGGCAGGTCCCAGCTTGGGGATGGGATGGATCAGCAGGATTTTGTCCCGTTCCCATCCCAGACTCTTTGGGAATGGTTGGTTCATTGTATGAGCTTTGCTTTGTTTCTGTTTGTGATTCCACCACAAACTGAAGGCAGAATCACCAACTCTGGAATGGGATGAGATAACAACTTACCCTGGGTTTTTAGGGAATGGGATGGGATAACGACTTGCTTTTCCCCTGGGTTTTTAGGGAATGGGATGAGATAACAACTTGCTTTTCCCCTGGGATGTAGTGGGCTTACCTGGGGTGATGCATTTTAGGGCAAGTCCAAATACAATAAATAATGTTTTATTTCCTTGGATTTCATGGATGGAAATCCATATTCTGCTGGAAGCCACGGGACAGGGACACCACAAAGGTTTCCAGGCCACCTCCTGAAATGAATCCATCCCAGTGCCCACTCAGGGACCCCAAATATCCCCTCCAGCAATGGGGTTCGGAGGGTTAATCCCAAAATATGCAAAGCATTTAGGTTTAATCGCCCTAATAGGCCCACTACAAAGGGACTTTTTAAGTGTTACATGAAGCTTAGTGGCCACTGGTAACTCCTGCTCTTATTGCGAGCCACACTGGAGGAGTTGCTTTATTATTATGATTTTTTTTTTTTCCATTTGGATTTAAAAGATTAGGAAAAGAGAGGCGGCTGCCCGGCTCACATGCCTCCCCTCATGCTGCCATATAGATTATCATAACTCCCTGCCTGGCTTGGTATTGAACCCTTTTAGGCTCGTAATGAAAAGAGCTGCGGGGGAGAAGAGACCGGGGGAACAAATCCATGAATGAGGTTTTCCTGCTCCCATTATTTGTTCCAGCTCCGGAACGGGGCTGGGGAGAAACAAGGCACAAAAACCTCCCCTGTGCAGGGCTTCAGGGAGGTTCTGTGCCATGCAGGGGCTGGGGGCTGAAAATAAACTCCAGAAACGTTCCTGGCTCACTCCAGCATCCCTGGAGCTTTTCCACAGGGGCATTTCAGGGAGTTTTCCTTGCGGAGAACCCAGGAGAGCAAACCCAAACGTTGCTGGTTGGGTTTCAGAGCCCTGGGGGGGGGCATTTAGAGCCAGTCTCAGTTTTCTCAGCCGTGTTTCTGAAGCAATTTGGCTTTGTGAATTTTTCCTGGCTGAGGTGAAATCTTGGAGCCTGAGGCTTCAACTTTGGTGGGAAAAAAGGGGGAGAAGCCAAATTTTGGCCACCATTCCCTTCCTCGATCTCGTCTTTCCCCACAGCTGAAGAACAAGTTCATCAAGAAGATCCCCAAGGACGCCGAGGCCTCCAATGTGCTGGTGGGGGAGGTGGAGTTCCTGGAGAAGCCCTTTGTGGCCTTCGTGCGGCTGCTCCAGGCCACCATGCTGGGGGGGGTGACTGAGGTGCCCGTCCCCACCAGGTGGGTGCTGTCCCTTGGGGACTCAGCGGTCTGGTGGCACCAGAGCACCGAGGTGGCCAACGTGACACTGTTCCCTCCCCAGATTCCTCTTCATCCTCCTTGGCCCGGCGGGAAAAGCCAAGTCCTACAACGAGATCGGCAGGGCCATCGCCACGCTCATGGTGGATGATGTGAGTAGAGGACACCCCCAGCCCCTGCTCGGGACCCCCTGCCTCAGAACCAAGCAAAAAAACCCAACAATTTCCACCTTCTCACCCCAAAAATTGAGATTTAAACCCCCAGGAGGACGTGGGACTGGAGGCCATGGCCAGGCTGACCCCTGTCCTGTGTCCACCCCAGCTCTTCAGCGACGTTGCCTACAAAGCCCGGGACAGGGAGGACCTGATCGCCGGCATCGACGAGTTCCTGGACGAGGTCATCGTCCTCCCGCCCGGCGAGTGGGACCCCAACATTCGCATTGAGCCTCCCAAGAAGGTGCCCTCAGCTGAGAAGAGGTGGGTGGGGGCCATGGGGCTGGAGCAGCCCTGTGGCCACCCYGTGTGCCCAGTTCTGGGGGGCAAGAGCCTTGCTTGGCTTCACCCCTGGAAATAACCCCTCCAGAATCCAGAAATCCAGAAATGCTGGATTTGCAGCAGGATTTGTTCCCAGCTTGGCTCAGAGCCATTTCTACTCTCCTGGAACAACTTGTAGTGGGAGGTGACCCTGCCCGGGGCAGGAGTTGAATTGGATGATCCTTGAGGTGCCTCCCAAGCCAACCCATCCCATGACTCCACAAATTGAGCAAATCCACCTCTGGATCTGTCCAAATTCACCCCAAAACCCACACTCGGTGCAGGCTGAGCTGCACCACGGCCTTGGCCATGGTCCTCACACCATGAGGGACTCGGCAGTGCCGAAAAGGAGATTCAGGGATGACCTTATCACTCTCTACAACTCCCTGAAAGGAGACTGTGCTCAGGTGGGGTTGGTCTCTTTCTCCAGGCAGCAACTGGCAGAACAAGAGGACACAGCCTCGAGCTGCACCAAGGCAAATTTAGGTTGGATATCAGGAAAAGTTTTTCRTTGAAAAATAAAGTACTGGAATGGTCTGCCTGGGGAGGTGGTGGAGTCACCATCCCTGAATGTGTTTAAAGCAGACTGGATGTGGCACTCGGGGCCAGGGTTTAGTTGAGGTGTTGGGGCTGGGTTGGACTCGATGATCTGGAAGGTCTCTCCCAACCTGGTGATTCTGTGAATTCTGTGGATTCTGTGATCTGGCGGTGCCAATGCAGCAGTGCCAATCTGGCGGTGCCAATCCGGTGGTGCCGATCCAGCAGTGCCGGTGCGGATCCGACCCGGTGCTGTGTCCCTTAGGAAGTCGGTGTTCTCRCTGAACGAGGTGGGGCAGATGAACGGCGCGGCCGGCGGGGCGGGCGCCGGGGGCGGCGGCGGCRGCAGCGATGATGGGGAGATGCCCGAAGTCCACGAGATCGGGGAGGAGCTGGCCTGGACCGGCAGGTGAGCGAGGAGCCACCCCCCAAAACCTCCGGAGGGTGCCGGGATCCGTCAGTGTCTCCTGCGGGCTCATCCTGGGGTGTCCGGGGGCACGGAGGGGTGAAATCCTGGTGGGAACAGGTTTTTGTCAGCACCAGCTCTATTTACGTGTMTATGTATAATGTTCTATTTGTGTATCCCATATTTATACATCTCCCAGCTGGACACAGGAGCTGTGGCTGCCCCTCTTGGATCCCTGGAAGTGTCCAAGGCCAGGCTGRATGGGGCTTGGAGCAGCCCTGGATAGGGGGAGATGTCACTGGGTGGGACTGAGGGGCCTTCAGTACTCCTTCCAACCCAAACCGTTTCAGAATTCTGGGATGCTTGAGCCTCACTGCTCTGGAGCCAGTCTGGAGAGCTCGGAGTGTTCATCTGGAAAAGGGAAGGATCCACAGGATCCTCAGAGCCCCTTCCAGGGCTTAAAGGGGCTCCAGAGCTGAARAGAAACTGGGGACAAGGGATGGAGGGACAGGACACAGGGAATGGCTTCCAACTGCCAGAGGGATGGATGGGATATTGGGAAGGAATTCCTGAGTGTGAGGGTGGGGAGGGGCTGGGATGGAATTCCCAGAGAAGGGAATCCCCTGGATCCCTGGAAGTGTCCAGGGCCAGACTGGAGCACCCTGGGGCAGCAGGAGGTGTCCCTGCCCATGGCAGGGGTGGGATGGGATTTAAGGTCCCTCTCAACCCAAACCACTCCAGAATTCCATGGTTCTGTTTTGGTGGGAGTCACCAGGCCCTCGGCGGTGTCTCCGCAGGTTTTGTGGTGGCCTCTACCTGGATATCAAGAGGAAGCTGCCCTGGTTCCCGAGTGACTTCTACGAAGGTTTCCATATCCAGTCCATCTCCGCCATTCTCTTCATCTACCTGGGCTGCATCACCAACGCCATCACCTTCGGGGGGCTGCTGGGGGACGCCACCGACAACTACCAGGTGTGGCCTGGGATCAATGGGATGGGATGGGATCCACAGGATGAGATGGGATGGGATGGGATGAGATGGGATCCATGGGATCTGTGGGATCCATGGGATCCATGGGATGGGATGGGATCCATGGGATGGGATGGATTTTACCCTACTTGTGCCATGCCAAGCTTCTGGGGTTGGACGTTCCCTGCCAGGTGGGACTGGCAGCCCTGGATCCCTGGAATCCCCTCCATGGCAATGCCAGGAGCAATGGGACATGGTCCCAACCATCTCGAGTGGGTCCAACCCGAGGTCCCTCACCCCCATCTCCATTGGGGGATCTGTGGGGACATGGAGTGGCCTGGCACCCCATAACACTGCTTCTGCTCTGTCCCCAGGGGGTCATGGAGAGCTTCCTGGGCACGGCCATGGCCGGCTCCATGTTCTGCCTCTTTGCCGGGCAGCCCCTCATCATCCTCAGCAGCACCGGGCCCATCCTCATCTTTGAGAAGCTGCTCTTCGACTTCAGCAAGTGAGTGCTGGGCCACCCCTGGGGACGCCAGGGCCCGTCCCTGTAGTGGTGGGACGTGTCCCCTGGCCCCTGGCCGCTCTCACAGGGCCACGTGTCCCGTCTTCCAGAGGCAACGGGATCGACTACATGGAATTCCGCCTGTGGATCGGGCTGCACTCGGCCCTGCAGTGCCTTATCCTGGTGGCYACCGACGCCAGCTTCATTATAAAGTACATCACGCGCTTCACCGAGGAGGGCTTCTCCACCCTCATCAGCTTCATCTTCATCTACGACGCCATCAAGAAGATGATCGGGGCCTTCAAGTACTACCCCATCAACTCCGACTTCAAGCCCGACTACGTGACCATGTACAAGTGCGAGTGCGTCGCCCCCGACCCAGGTGAGTTCACCCCGGGGCCGCCCGGGCAGCAGCCGGGGGTGGGAGGGTCCTGGTGTGGATGAATCCCACGGGATCGCTGGCCCAGGATGTGGGAGGAGGCAGCTGCCTGGGGTGGAGAGACCTMGTCCTCACCGTCCTCCTCTGAGGGGGTTTTGAAGATGGAGGAAGAGCCATGTCCCCCTTGGATGAATGACTCGGTGCTTCCCGGGACACAGCGGATGGAGAACTGGGATCTCAGCCTGGAGCAGCCAGACCTAGATGGATTAGAAGGAAATATGGAAGAAATAAAAAGACATTTCAGGTCATTCCAGCCTGCTGCCAATGGAAGCAGAATCTCCAGAAAACACCAGGAGTTGTTATTTTGTGCTCTCCGGTGTCTGGGGCACCCTGGGATGTCCCAGCTGGGCATGGAAACCTCCATGGACTGCTTCCACTCCTCTTTTTCCACTTGTTTCCCAAAAGGAGAGGCTATCAGGCTCTGAGGAGATGGTCCTTCCATGGTTTTGCTCCTAGATAGACGTCCTGGATCATCCCAGATCCGAATCAAAGCCCAGACACTCCTGGAAAGGAGCAGAGACGGCTTTGGSCTCACGGCAGTGACCGCCTGCTCTCCCAGGAGCTGAATTTATGTCAAAAATGTAAATTTTGGGGAGCATCAGTGGCAGCCAGAGGAGACTGACTGTGGATGAAGGTGATGAAGGATGAAAGTGATGATGGATGAAGATGACAGTGGATGAAGATGACGGTGGATAAAGATGACGGTGGATGAAGATGATGATGGATGGTCATGGTGGATGAAGGTGAAGGTGGATGAAGGTGATGGTGGATGAAAATGATGGATGAAGGTGATGGTGGATGAAGATGATGATGGATGAAGTGATGGTGGATGAAGGTCATGGTGAAGTTCTCCTATCTTTTTCCTTCAAGAAAAGCATCCAAGACCCTCCACCCAGCGCATTCCCAACACATTCCCAACACATCTGCCATTCCAAGGAGAGCTCTCACCCCATGGGAATTGCAGAGATCGGGTTTAATTTTGCTTTTTTCCTCAATTCCTGCTCATCCACCTCTCCGTGTGCGCCGCAATCCCGCTGGGATCCCAGAGCCCGGAGCAGCACCTGGAACCAACCCAATTCTTCCCAAGCCGAGCCCCCAAAGCCCRACCCACGGGACCTGCAGAGCTGGAATTCCTGAATGGAACCGTGAGCACCCCCGGGATCCGCCCGGCAGCTCCTGCAGGAGGAGCCTGCAGCCTCCAGGGAGGTGTCCCCTTCTCCAAGCCCCCACCCCGAGCAAACCCCGAGCAGCCGAGAGGCGTCTGCACCCCAGTTCCCGATCCCACTCCTCACCCTGGCTGCCCAAGGCAGCGGCGTCCACGTTGGATTTAAAATTCCTCTAGAAATGATGTTTATTCCCCCCTCCATCCTTATTTTTTTTTAAATTCCCTTTTTTTTCATCCGTGCTGATTTTTGATTATTATAACTGATTTGTCCCATATTTGTCTCTGCTGCACACATCAATTGGGGCTGATTTCAAACTCAAGTGAGTATCGCCTTCTAAATATTAAAATTATTTTAATATTTGATACTCTCCCCCCACGGGGGGGTTCAGTTGGTTTTTGTTTTTTTTTCCATGTAATTGACTTTTCTCTCTCTCTGAAAAGGTTTGTGTAGAGCCCTTAGGGCTCCTCTCTTTAATCCCACTGGTGCCGTGCCACCCTTTAAAGGCGTAAAAATCCCAAAATAGGGTTTGTGGAAAAAGAAAAGGTTGCGGAGGAGAAAAATGAGAACAAAGCTGATGTTTTTAGGGCCGAGTTTGTTCCCCAGAGTTCTGCCCCGGCAGCCCCGGGGTCTCTGTCCTAACCCAGCTTCTCCTCCATTAATCCCCGGCCGCGGGGATGGAGGCGGCGGCCGAAATTCCCGCTTGGCGAAGAGGATGGAAGAGGGGGCGGCAAAGCGGCCCCGGAATTTCCAAATTCCCTCTTTTAGGGGCACCCCGAGAGAACCCGGGGGCGCTCCCGGAGCTGCGGAGCTGCGTCGCCTGAAGAGCCGAGGAGGAGAAGGTGCCGGGGGCCCGAAAAGATGGAATTTTGCACTGATGACTCCAAAACGATTTTTTAAAAAAATGAATAATACTTTTAAAAAGGCAAATTGGGCGTGATTTGGGTGCTGCCTCTCCAAAAAAAACCCACCAAAAAAACCCCCCAGGCTGCTTGCCCAGCCTTCCACCCCCGTGGTTTTAAGTCCATCCCACTCCCGGCGGCTTCCCTGGGAAGCTCCTGGAAATTTTAGGAACTGGGAAACTCCTAAAAAATCCCCTCTGGCCGCGGCCCTCACCAGCCCTGGAGGGAGAAACTGCCGCGGGAGCCGCCGCGTCCTCCCCGGAGTGTGGGATTAATCAGGGAGAAGTCGCTGCGGGGTTAGAAAAAGGGGATTTCCCCCAAAATCTGGGGCTGCCGATCCCTGCCAGGCTCAGCAGGTGAAGCCCAGCCCGTGTGAGTGCCCAAAGTTTGGGGTTTAGCCCCAAAACCTCAATAATCGACTCCTTTCCCGCAGCCAACGCGACCTTGTTCGATGCTTCAGCTCCAGTGGCACCGAACACCACTAACGTTTCTCTGGTAAGGAATGAGATCTGCTCGTCCCGGCGGGAAATTTGGGATCAGGGAGGGTGGATCTGAGGGATTTCAGCACCCGGGGGCCGGGCTGGGCCAGCTCAGAGTGAGGGAAACTCAAATTTCGGCTGGTTTGGGTTCCCAGCAGGGCTCAGCAGCACCAAATCCACACTTCCCCCCCCCAAATTTATATCAGCTCTGTGGTTTTGCTGTGGTCTTGGGTACCCCAGCGGCAGCAGCTCTGGAAATTCGCCTTTCCTTGCATGCTGAAATGGCTCAAACTGCTCTTTTTGGGGGGTTAACCAGGAAATTTCCCTTTTTTCCAAGCTGCAGTTGCTAAAAACACTGATTTTGCTCAATTCAGTTGTGGAATCCCCCTTTTCTTGCACAATGCAATCCCTTAAAGTACAGATTTAGGGGCTTGGACAGGAAATTTCCCTTTTCTTGCACAATGCAATCCCTTAAAGTACAAATTTGTGCATTAGGACAGGAAATTTCCCTTTCTTCCCAAGCTGCACCTTACAAATGCCAATTCTGCTCGATTTGGGCTGAAACTCCTTTTCCCTGCCCACGGCAATAATTTTAGATTTTGCTAATTTTGCTTTTTTCGGGGTCTCTCGCCAGTCCAATGCTATCAACCTCACAGCTCTGGATTGGACGCAGCTGAGTAAGAAGGAATGTCTCAAATACGGCGGCAGCTTAGTGGGAAAATCCTGCAAATTCGTGCCCGACCTGGCCCTCATGTCCTTCATCCTCTTCTTCGGCACCTACTCCATGACCCTGACCCTGAAAAAATTCAAATTCAGCCGCTATTTCCCCACCAAGGTAAGGAAAGAACCAAGTTCTGCCAACCCCTTTCCCAAAAACGAGTGAAAACGAGAGCTGCCGGGAGTTCTGGGTGGAGGCAAAGAACTCCAGGAAAATAAATCGCTGTTTTGGAGAGGTTTTGGCCACAACTGGGATCCTTCCCGAGGTTTTAGGCCCTGTTTTTTGGAATTCTGTGATGACATCCTCCTCTCAGAACTGCGGTTGAGTGGACAATTAATGAATATGAATGGGTGGGATGGTGGATGAGGAATAGGKGGGATGATCCCATCCACAGGGAAGTGGTGACCAGCCCAGAGTCCGATGGACATCAGTGACCAGTGGTGTCCAGGGGTCCCTGTAGGGGCAAAGTTAATTAATGTGTTCATTAACAATGGAAATGAAGGGGTCAAGGGCACCCTCGGGAGGTTTGCACGTGACACCAAGGGACAATCCCGAAGGATGGGGACATCCAGAGGGACCTGGAGAAGCTCCAGGGGATCTCAGGGGGTTTGACCATTCCAAGTGTGAGAGGTGCCCCTGGGATGGGGCAATGCCTGGGATAGATCCAGGCTGGGGATGAAGGGATGGAGAGCAGCGTTGGGAGAGGGGTTTGGGGTGGGTGAGAGGCTGGACAGGAGCCCAAAGGTGCCCTGGGCTGACCCCCAGCGTGGGCAGCAGCTCCGGGGGGATTGTGCCCCTGGGCCCCGCTCAGGTGAGAGCCCACCTGCAGAGCGGGGACCCCACCTGCAGSATGGGGAGCTGCTGGGGCCAGCCCAGAGRAACTGGAGCCCCTCTGGAGCCGGGCTGGGAGAGCCGGGAATGTTCACCTGGGGAAGGGCAGGATCCAGGGAGAGCTCCGARCCCCTGGCGGGGCCTAAAGGGGCTCCAGGAGAGGGACTGGCGACAAGGGATGGAGGGACATGACACAGGGAATGGCTTTCCATTGGGAAAGGGGAGATTTCAGTGGGATTTGGGATGGACTGAGGGTGGTGAGGGGCTGGGATGGAGTTCCCAGAGACACTGTGGCTGCCCCTGGATCCCTGGGAATATCCAAGGCCAGGATCCAAGGCAGGCTGGAGCCACCTGGGACAGTGGGAAGTGTCCCTGCCCATGGCAGGGGTGGCCCTGGTTGGGTTTTGAGATCCCATCCAATCCAAACCATTCCAGGACTCTCTCCCTTGCCTCTCACAATCCCAATAACGCCTCACCTCATGGAAGAAAGGTGAGAAAATGTGGACTTTGGGAGTTATTCCCAGGTTATCTGTGACTGAGTGGAGCTGGAAAGATCCCAAAGCAGGAGCAAACCTCTCCATCCCAATTCTGCTTCCCATCCCATTAATTCCCTTCCCACCCTGCTAATTGCCCTTTCCAACCCAGTTAATTGCCCTTTCCAACCCCGTTTCCCTGTCTTGCCTCCAGGTCAGGGCTTTCATTGCTGATTTTTCCAATGTCTTCTCCATCCTGATCTTCTGTGGAGTGGACGCCTGTTTCGGACTGGACACCCCCAAACTCCACATCCCCAGTATCATCAAGGTTCGGCCTCCTCTCCTCTCCCCGTCTCTTTTTCCAGCTCTTCTCCAGGTTTTTTTGGGAATATCACAGCTCCAGGCACCTTCTGAAAAGCTACTTTGTCTTTTCTAACAATATTCTAATTTTCTGACTTTCTTTCCTCTCTTTTCTTGTTATTTTTCCTCCCGTTTTTGTTGTTTGTTTTCCCTTTTTTGTAATTTTCCTCCCTTTTTATTGTTTCCCCTCACTTTTTTGTTTTTCCTCCCTTTATTTGGTTGGTTTTCCTCCCCTTTTTATTGTTTTTCCTCCTTTATCTACCGTTTTTCCCCCTTTCATCCCCTCTATTTTTCTGTTGCTTTTCCTTCTTTTTTTGTTTTCTGCTTTTTTCTTTTTTTTGTTTTTCCTCCTTTTTTTTGTTATCTCCTTTTTTGTTTGTTTTCTGTCCTTCTTTTATTGTTTTCCTCCCTTTTTGGCCATTTTTCCTCCCTATTTTGCTGTTTCCCCTCCCTGYGTTCCCTCTCTCCCGGCAGCTCCGTAAGCTCATTAGCGACTTCTCTATCTTTATGTCCATATTAATGTTTGTGGGGCTGGATGTGCTTTTCGGACTCAACACCCCAAAGCTCCAAGTGCCTACCGATTTCAAGGTAAAAAACCAAAACTCCATAAAACTCTGTTCTGGAAGGATTTCTCCTCCTCCATCCAGGGGGTGATGTGGGGATCCCAATGGAGATCCCAATGGAGATCCCAATGAGGATCCCAATGGGGATCCCAATGGGGATCTCAATGAGGATCCAGTGAGGATCACACTGGAGATCCTGATGAGGATCCTAATGAGGATCTCAATGAGGACTCCAATGGGGATCCCAATGGAGATCCTGATGAGGATCCCAGTAAGGAACCAATGAGGATCACAACGGGGATTGCAATGAGGATCCCAATGAGGAACCCAATGAAGATCCCAATGATTTTCCCAACAGGGAYCCCAATGTTGATCCCAGTGAGAATCCCAATGAGGATTCCAGTGGACATCCCAGTGAGGATCCCAATAGGGATCGCAATGGAGAAGCCAATGGGGATCCCAATGAGGATCCAATGAGGATCACAATGGAGATCCCGATGAGGATCCCTATGGGGAGCCCAATGTTGGTCCCTATGGGGAGTCCAATGGGGATCCCAATGGGGATCCTAATGTTGATCCCAGTGGAGATCCTGAGGGTTAGGGTTGGGGTCTCAATGAGGACTCCAATGGGGATCTCAATGGAGATCCTGATGGGGATCCATCCCAATGAGCATCCCAGTGGACATCCCAGTGAGGACCCCAATGGACATCCCAATGTGGATTCCAATGGAGAACCCAATGGGGATCCAGTGAGGCTCACACTGGAGATCCTGATGAGGATCCCAATAAGGATCCAATGAGGATCACAGCGGGGATCCCAATGGAGATCCTGATGAGGATCTCAATGATTATCCCAACAGGGATTCCAATGAGGATCCCAGTGGGGGTCCCAATGAGGATTTGGGGGCGGTTTGGGGCACAGGATTTAGGATGGATCTGGGACGGGGCGATGGAGTTGTCCCCAACCGCCAACCCTTGGGTTTTCCCAATCCGTGCCCCATTCCCGAGGTTCCGACCCCGCTGTCCTCCCCAGCCCACCCGCGTGGACCGGGGCTGGTTCGTGTTCCCCTTCGGGAAGAACCCGTGGTGGGTGTACCTGGCCAGCGCCCTGCCCGCCCTGCTCGTCACCATCCTCATCTTCATGGACCAGCAGATCACGGCCGTCATCGTCAACAGGAAGGAGCACAAGCTAAGGGTGAGACCCCTGGGGGATCCCCCACAGCACCCAGGGCACCCCAGGATCCCCCACAGCACCCAGAAAACCCCGGGGATCCCCCACAGCACCCAGACCACCCCAGGGAACTCCCCAAGCACCCAGAAAATCTTGGGGATCCCCCACAGCACCCAGGGCATCCCATAGATCACCCAAAGCACCCCAGGATCCCCCATAGCACCCAGACCACCCCATGGATCCCCCACAGCACCCAGGTTTGGGGTGGGGTTGGGGGTTTGCCTGGCTCCAGTGGGGGCTGCCCCTGGCCTTGGCCAGCTGCGGGTTTGGGGTGCTGGAGGGCCTGGGGGGTGAAGTTCTTTGGGTAATGGGGTGCAGGGGGGTGATATGGCATGAGATGGGGAGCATAGGGGAATGTGGGGTGATATGGGGTGACACAGGGTGCCCCATGTCCATGTGGGGTGTGGCATAGGGTGTTTTAGGATGATGTGGGGTGCCCCATGTCCATGTGCGGATATCACAGTGGCACGGGGTGTTTTGGGGTGACACAGGGTGCCCCATGCCCATCTGGGGTCCAGCAGAGTGGCACAGGGTGCTTTGGGATGATGTGGGGTTCCCCATGTCCATGTGGGGTGCAGCAGGGTGGCACAGGGTGCTTTGGGGTGATGTGGAGTGCTTTGGGATGATGTGGGGTGCAGCAGGGTGACGCAGGGTGCCCCAAGGCCGTTCAGGGCACACCGAGGCCCTGCCGGAGGCCTCAGGGGGTGGCTGGGGGGAGCCCACAATGCAGAGCCCCCCGTGCTGTGTTGCAGAAGGCAGCCGGGTACCACCTGGACCTGTTCTGGGTGGGCATCCTGATGGCCGTGTGCTCCTTCATGGGGCTGCCCTGGTACGTGGCCGCCACCGTCATCTCCATCGCCCACATCGACAGCCTCAAGATGGAGACTGAGACCAGCGCCCCGGGGGAGCAGCCCCAGTTCCTGGGGGTCAGGTGGGTCCTGGGGGACTCAGGTGGGTCTGGGCAGTGTCCTGGAGCTGGGGGGATATCAGGGACAGCGTGGTCAGGGAGGGATTGTTCTGCTCTGCTCTGGCCTGGGGTGGCCTCAGCTCAAAACTCACTCAGTTTTAGGTGGCACAGTGTAAAAAAGACAATAAATTATTGGAGAGAGTCCAAAGGAAGGACACGAGGGTGGGGAAAGGTCTGGAGGGGCCACATGAGGAGCGGCTGAGGGCACTTGGGGTGTTCAGCTGGAGAGGCTGAGGGAGGCTGATCCCAGTTCCAGCTTCCTTGGGAGGAGGAGAGGAGGGACAGACTGAGCTCTGTGTGACAGGGACAGGAGCCAGGGAAGGGCTGGAGCTGTGCCAGGGCAGGATCAGGCTGGATTTTGGGAAAGGTTCTTCCCCCAGAGGGTGCTGGGCACTGCCCAGGGAATGGGCACAGCCCCGAGGCTGCCGGAGCTCCAGGAGCCTTTGGACACCACTCTCGGATATTTTTGGGGTGTCTAGGGTGGGATCCACGATCCCAGTGGATCAATCCCATTCCCACTTGTGATTCTGTGGTTCCTCGGGGAGGGGAGCCCAGCACGGGCTGATCCTGCTCCTGTCCCCGCTCCAGGGAGCAGAGGGTGACCGGCATCATCGTCTTCGTGCTGACGGGGATTTCGGTTTTCCTGGCTCCTATCCTGAAGGTAAAACATTCCCATTCCCTGCTCCCTGCAGAGATTTGGGGACATGGGGATAAAAACCTGGATCCTGCCCCATCCTCGTGGCCTTGGGGAGGAGCTGCTGCCTTCTCTGGGGTCAGGGCCATGGTTTTTCCCTGTTCCCAGTACATTCCCATGCCGGTGCTCTACGGGGTCTTCCTCTACATGGGCGTGGCATCGCTGAACGGCATCCAGGTGAGTGGCCTTCCTCCTCCTCATCCTTGTCCTCTGTCCTCCTCCTTGTCCTTTTCCTCCTCATCCTCCTCATCTTTGTCTTCCTCCTCCTCATCCTTGTTGTCCTCATCCTCCTTCTCTTCCTCTTCCTCCTCCTCCTCCCTGGTCACAGACTGTCCCACACTGGCTCCAAAAGGAGGATTTTTACTTCAAAATTTCCATGCATGGGACAACTGATATCCAAAACCCTCCGAGAAACACCAAAAGCCCGCAAATTCCCCATTTGAGGGGAACAAAAGAGGCTTTTCCTGGGCAGCCTGTGGGATGGGGCAGAGAATTAACCATGGCCTTTCTCTCCTGGTGGTTTTGGGATCACCAAAACTCTTCCTCCATTTGGGGGACCTAAAAAAAAGGGTTTTTCTGTGGGTTAGGGCTGAGGATTAACCCTAGGCCTTCCTCCCCTGGTGGTTTTGGGATCGCTGAAACTCTTCCTCCGTGTTGGGGACTAAAAGAGGGTTTTTCTGTGGGTTGGGGCTGAAGATTAACTCAGGCCTTCCCCCCCGGGCAGTTTTGGGATCGCTGCAAGCTCTTCCTGATGCCGGCCAAGCACCAGCCCGACTACGTGTTCCTGCGGCACGTCCCCCTGCGCCGCATCCACCTCTTCACCCTGGTGCAGATCGTCTGCCTGGCCGTGCTCTGGATACTCAAATCCACCGTGGCCGCCATCATCTTCCCCGTCATGGTAATCCCATCTTGATCCAAAGGGGGTTTTTTCGGATTAAAGGAAATTTGTGTCGTGGTCCCACCATGGGCACCATCATCTTCCCTGCCATGGGAATTCCAACCTCGCCCCAAAGGAGTTTTTTGGGGATTTAAGGAGATTTTGGCATGGTCCCACCATGGCCACTATCACCTTCCCCATCATGGTAATCCCATCCTTGATCCAGAGGGGTTTTTTGGGATTTAATGGAATTTTTGGCATGGTTCCACCATGGCTGCCATCATCTTCCCTGTCATGGTGATCCCATCCTTGACACAAAGGGATTTTTGGGATTTAAGGGATTTTTGGCTTGGTGGTCACCTGATCTTGGGTTGAGATGCTCTTGGACCTCCCCCGTGTCAGATCTTGGCCCTGATCCTGGTGAGGCGGCTCCTGGATTTCGTCTTCTCCCAACATGACCTGGCCTGGATCGACAACATCATCCCCGAGAAGGAGAAGAAGAAGGAGGACGACAAGAAGAAGAAGAAAAAAGGCAACAAAGGCGACAGCAGCAGTGACGAGGAGGTGGGTGCGGGGTCACCGGGGGGCTCCCGAGGACAGTGGGGACACCCCAGAGCTGGGGAGGGAAAATTCCCACTGGAACCTCCGGGTTTGGGGTGAAGGTCTGGGATTCCTGGAGCTGTTCCACTGCACGGACAGACCTGGCTGAGTGAGGGGCTCAGGGGCTGGCAGGATGCTCCAGGGAATGTCCTCAGAGCTGGAAAATCATGGCAAAGAAAAGGAAATCCCCAGGAAGAAGAGCCCAAATCGCCCTGTTTAGGGACTGGCACCCATCACTCAAAGCCTCTGCACAACTCCTGCCCAGAGATTTGGGAAGAGGAAGGCAAAGCCTCCTCCTCCTCCGGAGGTTTTGGGTCCCTTTGGGAGCTCCAGGTGGTCTGAGCCCCCCCAGGCACTGCCTTCACCAGGAATTTCCCCATTTCTTCCCCAGTTCCCACCTCCCTCAGTCATTAAGATCCCCATGGAGCCCCTGCCCGCGCAGCCCCACAACGGGGGCCCCCATTGCCTCAGCCGTAAGTACCGAGCCCAGGAGCCCCTTCCTAACCCCTCCGTGGGCTCCGCTCGGCACTAACCCCGCTGGACACGCACCCGGATCCCACCTGGATCACCGGGATCAGGGGAAATCCAGGACGGGACAGGCACAGGAGCTGCCAGAGCACCGCTCATCCCAAGGCCTGGGCATCGCCAAGATTGCCTTAAATCTCAAAAAAAAAAAAAAAAAAAAATCCGGGAATCTCCTGGGTTTTGTTGTCCCTCAGGTGGTGCTGATGGGGGTTTGTGAAAAATATCTGTGTTTGGAGCCCCCAAAAGCCTCTCGTGTTGGAGATTCCTGGCTGGGAAAGGGCAGATTCGGCTCCACCTTCAGCAAAACCCTCGGGATAAATTTGGGGGGGTTCATTCCAGGCTGCACTGCAACCCCAGCGGGTTTGAGTTCAGTTTTTAACTCCTGAACTGTTGCTGGCACGGCCGGCAGGGCCTTTCCTCTCACTGATCACCCCCAAAATCTGCGATTCCCAGGAGCTTTCCTCCTCCCACGGCCCAGAAAAATGGGACTGGTGATTTTGGCCCCAGAAAGGTGGCACTGGTGATTTTGGCCTCGGAAACATGGGATGTGTTGTATGCATTTATCTAATCACTCAGAATCCATCCATAAGAGCATACAACTTAAGGAGGGTGTGTAAAAAACTAGAATTGATAATAGAATTTATGGTGGGATGGATTTCAGCCCCGGAAAGGTGGAATTGGTGATTTTGACCCTAGAAAGGTGGGATTGGTAATTTCAGCCCAGGAAAGGTGGGATTGGTGGTTTCAGCCCAGGAAAGGTGGGATGGTGGTTTCAGCCCCAGAAAGGTGGAATTGGTGATTTCGGCCCAGGAAAGGTGGAATCAGTGATTTTGGCCCAGGATGCAGCGGGGAGTGGGGGACCAGGGAGTTTTTTGGGGTCACCCGGGGGTGTTTCAGCTCTGTGTCCCCCCAGGAAAGAGGGCCTCCACCTGGAGCTTTGCGCTCTGACTCCTCCCCAAACGGTTCGGACATGGATCGCAGGTAACCGGGATCCCTCTCCCTGTCCCCATCCCTGGGGGGGAAATTTGGGGATCCTCCCGGCTGATCCTCCCGGCTCCACCATCCCTGAGCAATTCCCAAATATCCAGGCCGATTTTCGCAGAGTCCCTCTGGATTTGGGGTGGTTTTGTTGTCCCTGCTGTGGGGTTGGAACTGCACCAGAGGGTTTGGAGCTGTAAAAATTCTGCTCAGCCACAGGGATTTTTCACTCTGAATCCTGAAATTTTGGGAACATCCTCCACAAATTCTGCGGACTGATAGGAAAATGTCAGATTTTCAATAATTTCTCAGCTGTAGCCCGGAATAAAACACAAAACTTTTCCAAACAGCGTTAAAATAATGATATAAACAAAAGCCTTTAAAGGAAAGCTTTCAGGGGCACAGAATTTCTACAGTTTTTATGAGGTTGATTAATAACCTTAAATCTATAAATAATAAATCTAATGAATATTGTCCAATTAGAAGAGCAGCTGGGGAAGTAATTTCCACCAGGTTCTGCCCCAGTGGGGCTTCTTTGCCTTTTGAGTTCTGGTGGAAAACAAAATATCCTTGTCCAGCCTCTTCTCCTTAAGACTAAACAGAATTCCAACATGCATTAGAAGGGCTCATTTATTATTCTAAAAATCTAAGAGAAAGCGTAGGAAAAATGCCAAAAATATAACGAATATAACGATGCATGAACAGTCTGCCAAACTGATGAATATATGAAAAACATATGAAAAAATATGAAAAATATATATGGAAAAGATACATTAAAATATATATATGAAAAATATATATGAAAAATATATGGAAAATATGTGGAAAATATTTAGAAAACATATAGAAAATATATTAAAAATATATAGAAAATATACGGAAAATATATAGAAAATATATAGAAAATTGATGAAATATATAAGAAAATAACAAAAATATATAGGAATAATATGTGAATATATAAAAAAATAGATGACAAATATATGGAAAATATATGAAAAATACAGATGAAAAATATGAAAAAATATATGGAAAGTATCAATGAAAAAATACAAAAAAAGGGAAAATACAGATTAAAAAATGAAAAAATATATGGAAAATATAGATGAAAAAATATGAAAAAAATATACAGAAAACAGAAGAAAAACATAAAAACTACACAAAAAGCTCAAAATCTTCAGGCACCGGCATCCCCCGGGGCGGGTCTGGGGTGGGGGCAGCAGCCCTGGCTGCTCACCCCCCTCTCCCCTCCCGCCCCCCAGTATCACCCTTCACCTGAAGATCTCGTGCCCGTCGTCTCCCGCCTTTAACTACTCCCGAAACCCCATCTGTGCCGTGCCCCAGGTGAAGATCGAGATGGAGTCGGACTACGAGGACACCGACACGGAAAAGGCCCCCCGGGACATGGGCAGTGAGACCACGCTATAGCCCCGCTGCGCCCCCGCCTCGGCCACATTTAATTTATATAGATATATCCACATCGCCACGTTCATATATATATATATATATATATAAAGGAAATTGGGTTGATTTCTCTCTGCCGGACGCAGGAGGCCCCGGCGGTCCCGAGCTCCGGTAAATTTTTAGGGTCGTGGAATTCCCTCTCTTCCCGCTGGGCGAAGGAATCGCCGCGGGCGGCGAAATGGGGCTGGAAAGATGAATCCGTGATTTTGGATCCAGAAAGGTGGGATTGGTGATCTTGGCCCCAGAAATGTGGCACTGGTGATATTGGCCCAGGAAAGGTGGTACTGGTGATTTTGGATCCAGAAAAGTGGAATC
>QVAJ01000617.1:53244-65331 GCA_003546035.1 Mixornis gularis | reverse complement strand
TTAGTGGGCCCGTAATTATCTGTATAAGAACCAATTAACGCCCCATCAGTCGCAGTCCCGTCGTGTCCCAGCCCTGTCCGGACCTCGGCTGGGTGCGGAGCAAATTGTGAGACACCAAATAATAAACAACACATGAGAGCTGAGAACAAGGCCTTGAAGGACTCTGATTCTTTCTTACGACACGGCTCAGGGCTTTAGAGGGCCGGGGACTTTTAACAACCTTGAATGTCGGCAAAGGACTCAGAGACAAACCGACAGGTGAGCAGCCCCAGAGCCCAGATGTGAGCAACGCCGTCCTGACAAGCCTGCCCTGGTTTATCAAAGATGACCAAAAAGTTCTTCCGTGTCCTCGGGGTCACTCCCATGTGTGGGCTCGATATTTTTGGAGCCTGAGAATTGCTGGGCTTTTGTCAAGGGAAACTTTTTAACAGTTTTCTTTTTCTCAAA
Source organism: Mixornis gularis (assembly GCA_003546035.1). Lineage (NCBI taxonomy): Eukaryota > Metazoa > Chordata > Aves > Passeriformes > Timaliidae > Mixornis > Mixornis gularis. The sequence goes on along the minus strand of QVAJ01000617.1, from coordinate 64,884 downwards.
ACAACCTTGTGTAAACAATATTTTTTTAATATAACAACAGGTGTGTCACTAGATGGACACAAAAAACGACACTCACTCATCGGGTTGAGAAACAAGAAAAAAAAGGAAGTTTATTTTTGGGTTCAGGGTTTAAATAGGGTTTGGACTTTGACCAGCGATTGGGGGGACGAGGTTGACAACTCTCCGACCCCACTGGTCAAACCAGAAGTCTATTAATTTGTCCTTCCCCCGGAAAGGAATGCATATTTATAAAATATTACCTTGTTTATCTTGCAATTTGTGAGAAACTCCAGTACAAAAATGTAAACTATCAGAAGGCTGAAAAATCAGGGCAACACTGGTGTCGTTTGCTATTTCTGTCACTGAGCCAATGGAGAGGTGTCAGCCCTATGGACCAATAACGTGTCTTTTAGCACAGTGTGTTATAAAAGGGCTGAATGAATTGTAAATAAACCTTCTGATTTCTACTGCCTCCTGACTGGGGTCAAACATCTTTATTTCGTGTCCCATTACGACACCCACGCACACCAGGAGTGTCCTGGGATGTGAACACAGCAGGAGCAGGGGAGAGCTGGTGTGCCTCAAAAGTCCCCATTATTACCCTTCAAGAGCTGGAAAGTGGGAAAAATGGAGCTTGGGAGGAGTTCCTGCCCCAGTGATGTCCAATCCCGCAGCCCTCAGCGTGCAGGGCTCCTGGGGTCTGCCCTGGCACGGAATTCCAGGCTCTCCAGAAGGTGACAGGGGTGCCTGGGGGTGAACAGGGTCACCCTGAACACTGAGGCTGCTCCTTGTGCCCCACACACCCAGACAGGCTCTCACCATCCACCTCGGGCTGGTGTCCCTGTCCTTTGGGGCTGCAGTGGGATTTCTGTTGGCTGTAAGAGGGCACACACAAACAAAACACACAAATAAAAACCGTATTTTTTATTTTTAATCACTACTGCTTATTTTGTAGCGTTTTTGTAATGGAAATACTGGGTTTGAGATCTGCCTAGAACCAGAAAAACTTTTGAAAAATGAGTGAGGGAGGAAAACTTTAAATATAAAAATACGGCAGCATTTTAATTTAATTAACCAAGGCATTTACTGTGCATTGGTAAGAGGACACGTGCAGATAAGACTGAGGAGAGTCTTGCAGGTGTGAGAACTGTAAGAGGGGCACCAAAGCCCCAAAGCTCACCAAAGCAAGACTTCAAAGAGCCCCAAAGCTCATCCTGCAAGACTTCAGCCCCAGGGAGGAGGAGACCTTTGGGTCAGTGCCTTGGGAGGATTTTGCCTCTGTCCAGGACCCCGAAACAAATCCCTCCTGTGTTTGGACTCTGTCCACAAGGAGAGATGTTGGAGAAGATTTGGTCTGGGTTTGCTCATCAAACATGAGGCTCTGCTGACGGCATCACCTGCACTTTGTGTGGGGCTGATCCAGGTTTTGGGAAACATTCCTGTCTTTCAAAACAGGGAGGGGGTTTTTCTGTGCTAACCAACATTTTTGCTTCTATTGCTCTGCTGTGGAGGGTCCCATGTTGGGATCAGGGTTTGGCTCAGCCCCTCCCCAGCACTGACTGTGACTGATGGAGCATCCCAGAAACAGCCCTACAGGAGCCCCTTGCCAGGAAATCACAGGATTGGAATGGGTTGGGTTGGAAGGACCTTAAATCCCACCCAGTGCCACCCCCAGGGACACCTCCCAGTGTCCCAGGCTGCTCCAGCCCCAATGTCCAGCCTGGCCTTGGACACTGCCAGGGATCCAGGGGCAGCCACAGCTGCTCTGGCAATTCCAGCCCAGCCCCTGCCCACCCTGCCAGGGAACAATTCCTGCCCAATCTCCCATCCAGCCCTGCCCTCTGGCACTGGGAAGCCATTCCCTGTGTCCTGTCCCTGCAGGCCTTGTCCCCAGTCCCTCTGCAGCTCTCCTGGAGCCCCTTTAGGCCCTGCCAGGGGTTCGGAGCTCTCCCTGGAGCTTCTCCTCTCCAGGGGAGCCCCCCCAGCTCTCCCAGCCTGGCTCCAGAGCAGAGGGGCTCCAATTTACTGTCTCCCCTTTGGATTCATCCCAAGACATTGACAGGGAAACACTGCAAGCCGTTCTTGCAGGTGGACAAAGGGACTTTTTGGGAGATCCTGGTCAGACAACACCACCTGTGAGATTTGTGGTAAGACCCAGAGGATCCTTCACAGCCAACAAACACACCCGGTGCACTTTGAACCCCAAAGGAAGAACATGCGGTTTGGGGAGAGGGGAAAAAAAAAAATAATTAAAAAACTCCTTGCTGTGGTGGATCCCTCGTGCTCCCAGCTGCAATCCTCCCCTCGCTGGGCTGTGCAGGAGCTGAGGAGGAGGCCGGGAGGAGGCTCTGGATTCCTGCATGCAGCAGCCAACGCCTCCCTCCGCCTCTGCTTTTATGTAGTTTGGAAGTGCTCTGAAACTGCTGGGCACAGACACTTCTGAGGCAGCAGCAACTTTGCACGGCGCGGTTGTTTTATGTCTGAACTGTACATACAGCAGTGAATAGAGCTCATAAAAGATGGATGCATTCTTGTTCTTTTTGCTGGTTTTGATTTATTATTTACTTCACTTTTTTCAACTCTTCCGAAGTGCTGTAAATCATCTAAATCATTTTTCTCTTCTGCTTGGCTAGTTTTGGGGGGGGAGCAGAAGCGAGATGATAGTGCCTCACCTCCTCAGTGAGGGGTTTGCTGGGGGTTTTTCAGGAAGAGAGAGAGAAAAAAAACAGGAAATTTGAGCTCTTAACCTCTCCACAAAGTAGCTTGGAAAGGCTTAAAGGTCTTCTTCAGTCTGCTTGACACCTTTGCAGGGCTCTGAGGGCTCTGAGCCTTGGCTCAGCTCTGGGAGCTCTCCTGGCTCAGGATTCCTGCCCATCCAGGGCTGATTCAGGGAGAAGATCAGTGCAGGGAAGGTTTGCACACCCTGCCCTTAGTGCAGGTCAGGAGAGCCTTTTCCCCTGGGGAAAGAGGGAACAGGGACAGGACCCCAGCCTGGGATCTCCAGGGATGAGGGGACACTTTAAAACACCTGGGGTCTCCAGAGATGAGGGGACACTTCAAAACACCTGGGGTCTCCAGGGATGAGGGGACACTTTAAAACACCTGGGGTCTCCAGGGATGAGGGGACACTTTTGTCGCCCTGATCTTTTTCAGCCTTCTGCTGTTTGCATTTTTGTAGTGGAGTTTCTCACAGATTTTCATGAAAACAAAGTGATGTCTACATTCCTCTCTGGAGGAGGGACAGTTGACAGACTTCTAGTTTGACCAGTGTGGTTGGAGAAGTGTCCACCTTATTGTCCAATTTGTGGTCATTGTCCAAAATCTATATAAATCAAAGTAAAAAATTAAACTTCTCTCTTTCTGCCCTGACAACTTGACTGCGTGTGTGTCCTTCACTTCGTGTCCTACAGCGACACACATTAWAACACYTGWTTTCTCCWSSKAYAGCGACACACATTAAAACACCTGGGGTCTCCAGGGATGGGGGGACACTTTAAAACACCTGGGGTCTCCAGGGATGGGGGGACACTTTAAAACCCCTGGGGTCTCCAGGGATGGGGGGACACTTTAAAACCCCTGGGGTCTCCAGGGATGGGGGGACACTTTAAAACACCTGGGGTCTCCAGGGATGGGGGGACACTTTAAACACACAGCTCTGCTCCAGGGGAGCTCTCCCAGGGCTGGCTGTGGGCAGTGCAGAGGGTCTGGAGCAGAGCTGGGCAGTGCCTGCAGGTGTTCCCTCGGTCCAGGTTCAGGGCCAACACGTTCCAACACCCAGAGGTTCCCCAGCAATGTCCCCCCGGCCTCCTCTCTGCTGAGGGACACCGAGCAGGGGCTCCAGCACCCAGAACAGAGAGGGGAGTCTGTGCCCTCAGATGGAGCAGACACCTGACAGCAGATTTCCCAGGGCACTGCTGTCAGAGAAGCCCTCACTGTGAGCCCTCACCCCACTGCTGACCCAGAGACTCCTGGAGACCTGGAGCCTTCCTCCCCCAGCACCCCCTTGCTGGTCCCACTGCTTTTCCTGCCAGCTCCCAGCTCCCAGGAGGGAGGGGATCATTCCCAGCACCTCTGGAGGAGGATTTGGGTGTTCCCACCAAGCCTGGATCTGAAGGGGTGGAATCTGTGGTGTCCCCTGGAATCAGGAGGGTCCCACTGAGCAGGGAATGAACCCAGAAAATGGAAGAACCCAGCAGATGGATGAACCCAACAGCTGGATGAACCCAGCAGAAGGATGAACCCACAGCTGAATGAACCCACACCTGGATGAACCCAGCAGATGGATGAACCCAACAGCTGGATGGACCCAGCAGATGGATGAACCCACAGCTGGATGGACCCCCAGATGGATGAACCCCCAGATGGATGAACCCGCAGCTGGATGAACCCAACAGCTGGATGGACCCACAGCTGGATGGACCCACACCTGGATGAACCCACACCTGGATGAACCCAGCAGATGGATGAACCCCCAGCTGGATGAACCCACAGCTGGATGAACCCCCAGCTGGATGAACCCAGCAGATGGATGAACCCACAGCTGGATGAATCCAGCAGAAGGATGAACCCACAGCTGGATGGACCCACAGCTGGATGAACCCCCAGCTGGATGCACCCAGCCTTTCAAGCCCAGCAGAAGCACAGGGTGGCCCTGAGTGTGGAAAGACAAACAGAGCAGAGCCCTGGGAGCACCGRGGGGTCCTGGGGAAGCCAGGATGGGGCACAGAGGAGGGCAGTGACCCCTGGGGGCTGTGGGGCAGGGCTCCTGTCACCTCCCCACACTCTCAGCCAGACCCAGGCACCTCGTCCCCTCAGCCCAGAGCACGCCAGGCTCAGGGCTGCCACTCAGGGGCTCTGTCTCCTTCCTGTCACTTTGTGTCTCTTTTTTTTAGCAGGAATTCAGCTGTAGGGAGAGAAAACGAGCGAGCTGCTAATGAAAGGGCAGCTGCTGCTCCATGTCAGGCGTGTGAGACCCCACTGGGAGCTCAGCTGGGCGCAGTGGGTGGCTGGACACCGTTTATTTTTACATTAGAGCTATTTTCCTCTCACCCTGTCTGCTTTGTGCTCTTTATTTCTGAGTCAGTTCAGCCCCTGTCAGATGGACATCGATGCAGGATGAACAAACCTTCCCAGTGAAAGCTAATTTTGGGGATAATAACCGCTGGGGGAGGRAGGGTCTTGGCTCAGCATCCCTAGGGCAGAGCTGTCCTTGGTGGGGGGCACTCCCTGCCCTTCTCTGGGCCTTGCCCACGCTGCAGTCAGCAAAGAGGGGAGTGTGGAGCACAGGGCAGAACCTCCAAATCAAACGCCAGGAATTGCCTGTGGGTTTAGAAATCACAGAATCACCAGGTTTGGGTTAGAAAAGGRCCTTAGAGCTCATTGCATTCCACCCCCTGCCATGGCAGGGACACTTCCCAGTGTCCCAGGCTGCTCCAACCCCAATGTCCAGCCTGGCCTTGGACACTGCCAGGGATCCAGGGGCAGCCACAGCTGTGCCAGGGCCTCACTGCCCTCCCAGGGAAGGATTTCCTCCTAACACTGAATTTAAACCTGTCTCTGCCTGTTTAAAACCATCCCTCCTTGTCCTTTAAGTATCTGTCTGCATGAAAATTCACCCTCCTGGGGAGGGAGGGACCCCCTGGGCTTGGGAGAACGTTATCAGATCACAGGGTGCGGATGGGCAGGTGGGACAGCACAGGCTGTGCTTGAGGACACGTGGCCTCAGGTGTGGTGGGGACAGGGTGGCTGCAGCCTCCTCACCTGGGACTGGTTCTGTGTTTTAAAAGCTGCAGTGTCCTTGTGTGGGAATGGGACAGGCTGGATTCACTGGAAAGGTGAGAGAGGTGTGGGCTCTGCAGGGCATTCAGACATTGAGGATTCCAGAAGCAAATCTGCCTCRGCAGAAAAATCCCTGAGTCATTTCTTTGTCCTGCGTTTTCAGTGTCCTGTAGGAATTCCTTCACATTCCCCTCTGAAGCTCTCCCTGCTCATTCCCACTGCTGGGATCAGGGGGACTGGGAAGCCCAGCCCGCCCCAAGGCTGCTCCGTGTGAGCAGAGCATCCCTTGGCACAAACCTGATGGAGGTGACATTCCTGTCCCAGCCCCAGCCCAGCTGGTGGCACCTGTGGGGAGCAGGGGGCAGTTCCTGGCTGTCCCTGCCTGTCCTGCCTGCCTGGAGCTCTGCAGGTGTTCTCAGCCCAGCTGTGACCCCGCAGAGCCAGCGAGGACACAGCAGCACTTCCACTGCCACAAAACTGCTGCTGATCAGGAGGCAGAGAGAGCCCAGCTCTGCTCTCAGTGATTGATCAGGGGCACGGGGTGCCAGGAGAGCACCCTGCACTCATCTCACCTCATTTCAGACGTTTATAAATTTATCTGAGTTATTGAAGTTAAATCTGAGTTAACCCTTCCCAGTTCCAGGCTGGGCAGGGAGGAATGGTCACTCCCAGAGAGTAAAACCTGAGACAATTTCCACTGCAAGGCTTTAGAGCTCAGATCTGGGATGCTCCCAGGTGGGGAATGCCCTCCAGGAGGGCAAACGGCACAGGGAAGTGGGCAGAGCAGTGATGATGAGGAGGAGGAGGAAGCAGTGGTGAAGCTGTGAGCCCGTGGATGTCCCCAGGGGGTGCAGGAGGCTGCCAGGGTGTGACACAGCCGAGCACGGCACTACCCCGGTGCCCACACACGGCTCTGACTGAGTCAGCCTGACAGCAGAGCAGTAACAGACTCAGACATCACATTTAAATGCCCATAAATTTGGAAACAGAGCCAGAGCTCTTTAATCTCGGTTCATTTTTTCATTCGTAACGAGATAACAAAGGAAGCCAAGCGCGAGCTGGAGTCATGAATTATTTAGGGAGGGCACATCCATCTCTGGTGGTTTGGGGTTTGCTCTGCCAGCCCGGGCTGTGCGGGGTGAGCAGCCCCTGGCCCAGGGCCAGCTGGGTGCTGGGTATCCCCAGCAGGGTGTGATGCCCTGCAAGCACTGGGGACGTTTATTCCAGGGAGGTCYCAGGCTCTGTGGCCTCCAGGATGGCTCTGAGGGCTCCTGCACAACCCCTCTCATCTTCTCATGGCAGGGATTTTTCCTCCTGGAAAGGGTGGGGTTTTATCCCCGCACACACACACGCTCCCAAAACAGGATATTTAGCAAACACTTTCCTCGATGCAGAGATCAGAAAGCTCCCTCCAAGCAGGGGAAGGCAGCAAAGCAAGGGCCCACAGCAAGGTAATCTCAGCATGAGTCATCCCTGGAGCACAGCTGGGGCCTCCAGACGCAGGGAATGAGGGCCCYCAGTGTCCCCTGGCTGGTTTTGGGGTCAGAACCCTCTGTCCTGGCTCCAGGCACAGCACAGCCCTGCAGAGGAGGCYGTGCCAGCACCAGGAGCTGAAGTGGGGAAGCTTCTCCACCCTGCTCAGAGCCTGGCGAGAAGGATGGAGGCTCCTGAGCAGCCTGGAGCACCAATTTCACGGAAATCCATTTATCTCTCCTTCCTGCAACCCTCACGACATGAATAAATGATGATTGCAGAAGTGATGAACCTGCCCCTGTTTAGGTGTGAAATGAATGTTTACAGGCATAGAATAAATCAAGTATCCCACGGGCGAGCAGCGGGATATTAAACCAAACACCTTTGTGTGCTCAGCCCTCRCCGGGAGAGGCCAAGGGTTTGAAGCCTGGCCAGGTATTGCCACCAGCCCCAGCGTGGCACTGCCAAGCTCTGGAAGATCCCAGAGGATGGAGAGGGATGAGCAGCTCCGGGATGAGCAGCTTTCCTCCCCTCTTCCCCACCTTCCCCCTCCTGAATCCGCACCTCTCTCCCCGCCCAGCGCCACAATCTGCACAGGAGTCAGGAATACAATGCAAATTCGTGAAGGATTGGCAAGAAATTGTGTGTGTGTGTGCTGGTTGCCTGTCAGCATGCAGAGTACTTCTAATCTTGTCACATAAATAATACGATTATGTAAAATATCAAACAGTTGGAATAAACTTAAAAGCCACGATGTTCTAGTCACAGACTTAATGGCGGGAGGGGGAGAAAGGAAAAACAACATAAAAAAATGAGTGAAATCCCTTTTTACTCYGCGGCATGAAGGGGAAATGGCTCCTCTCTGAAATCCTGGAGCCTCCCAGGGGATGAGGAGGTGGGAGATGGGCACAGCCCCGGCCTCGCCTCACCTGGGCAGGRCCGATGGGGAGGAGGGACAGCAGAGCCGCGCTCGGGAGGAGCCTCTGCCAAGGTCACCGAGAGCTCTGGGGACAGCGCCGCTGTCCCCTGCTCACCAATTCGCTTTTCCCCTCTGCTGCGGTGCTGCTGACACTGGGCATCCCCTCCAGCCACGGGGATTGTCCAGGAAATTGAGAGGAAAACACGGCTGCAGGTGCCTGTTGAGCACCCATCCCGCACCCAGCCCCCAGCACCCCGTACCCAGCACCCAGCACCCAGCACCCATCCCGCACCCAGCACCCAGCCCGCACCCAGCACCCATCCCGCACCCAGCCCCCAGCACCCCGTACCCAGCACCCATCCCACACCCAGCACCCATCCCACACCCAGCACCCAGCCCGCACCCAGCTCCCAGCTCCCAGCACCCAGCCCGTGCCGCTGCGGGACCGGGACAGGGACAGAGGGAAGGAGGGAGGGCTGAGCTCCGGGAACACATTCCCCTGCCGGCTCTGCACCGCTCCGCATCGCTAATGCCGTCCTCTATTTGTACCGCCCGCAGCGGTGCCGCCACCGCCGCAGGAGGAGGGAGAGAGGAGGGAGCGCTGCCCAGGGAGCCGCCACCGGGATTTTCCTACTTGGCCCCGAGATCAAGAGCAGCATGAAAAGCCGGAGTGCCTTTGTCAGAGCTCGCTAAAGAGCCCGGGCTGATTGAGATGGAAAAATCCTCTCCTCGTCCTCCGTGCACAGGCTCATGGACAGCACAGTCGAGCCCCGCGTGTGCACTGACGTGATTTATGGCCCTGACACCTCAAATCCAGCTGGGAGCTGAAGRCAGAGCAGCCTCAGAGCTTCCTCCCTGTGGAACACACCTGGGTCTTCCTTCAGATCCCTGGCACAGGCTCCCCAGGGAATGGGCACGGCCCCGAGGCTGCCAGAGCTCCAGGAGCCTTTGGACAGCGCTCCAGGGATGCCCAGGCTGGGATTGTTGGGGGTCTGGGCAGGGRCAGGGGCTGCAATCCAGGATCCTGTGGGCCCCTTCCAGCTCTGATTCCATGAACATTGTCTGATTCCATGCTCCACCTTTCCAGGCCATTCCCTGAGCAGACACAGCACAGCTGGGGCAGGGCAGAGCCTCTCTCTGCTTGGGAACCACCAGCCTTAGCCAACGCACGAGCTCCTTCCCTGGCCCGCCTTTGGTGGGCATGGAGAAGGAATTTTGTGCTGTGGGCCACCTTCACAGGAGGCACAAAGCAGCTGCACCTTCCTCAGCGTGGGGCTGGAAACTCCAGCCCTRGAAGCAARGRRYTCATCCCTGACCRGCCACAGAYYGGGCTGTGCGTGCACCAAAGTGAARCCTGGCAAGGTCTGRACTGCAAATCCTGCCCTTGGCAGCCCTCAGAGCCCCCAGCACATCCCACAGCCTCCAGGGAAGCTGCTGGGATGGGGACAGATGGGATGAGGCTTTTGGGCAGGGAGGACCATCCCTGTCTGCTGGGACCTCCGTGCCCTGCTCAGGTCCAGCTGCTGCACTGTGACCCCTCTCTCTGCTCCATCTCCCCCACGTTCATCACCCACACCAATCTGCTTTCTCCAGACCTTGAGAAGTTTTGGAGGGCTTGGGATAAGCCCCCCTGACCCCAGATCTCTCTGAGGGCCCAGCTGTGCCCAGGCTGTGCCCAGGCTGGCAGGGACACGTGGCCCAGGCTGGTGTGGGGACAGGGCTGTGGCCGTGGAGMAGTGCCAGGCTGCAGCTGTGTGCCCTGCTCGGGGCACTCAGTATCTCACACACTGAGCTGCCCCTTCTGCTTAGCAGAGCAGCTTTGATGAGCTGAGCTGCGGGCAGGGCTCCTGCTGCCACTGCTGAGAGGGACAGGGGCACTTTCCTGGCACTTCCCTGGCACTTTCCCTGGCACTTTTCCCTCCCTCCAGTCCATCCATTCCAGCAGGGGAGACAGTCAAGGCCACTGCACGGAGCTGCTGAATTAATGGAAGAAAGAGCTCCTCTCATCTGGCTGTTYTAAAAGAGGGAAGAGAAATTGCTGTCTGCAGGGCTCCCACAAAAACGGGAGCAGACCCGCCCACTCTCGTTTAATGGACCAAAAAAAAACCCAGAGAAACCTGCACTGCACCTCCTGTGCTCAGCAGACCTTCCCACTGGGGCCCTGTATCCTTGTGAGTGTGACCAAACCCCGAAATCCTAAGGATTCCTTCCCCTTGGGCACCGCTACAATGGATGGATGGGTTTCTGTGAGGGGGGGGGTGTGTGTGTGACCCACTTTCCTGGGCTGGAGCAGGCTGAGAGCCTGCAGCTCATTGCAGCAGTGACCTGGCAGCAGGGGATTGCAGGTCACATCCCCCTTGAGCCTCAGAGCTCCGGGAGCTCTGGCCTTGCTGCTGAGTTCATTCCTGCAGGAAAAGCCCTCTGTGTTGCCAGAGAGCTGCACCTGATGCCCACGCCTTGCCACAGTGCCCGGGGCAGCCCGGCTGGGGAGCAGCTGCCTGCTCCATGTGTGCTGCTCCCCACTCGTGCTCCACCTCCCCGGGCCAGGCACGATGTGGGGCACTGCAAAATAAAAGCCAGAGCCCTGCCGAGGCAGCAGTGGGTGCTCCTCCTCTCCTCACTCAATATCTCTACCCCAAAGCAGCCTGGCAGTCCAGAGGTGGAAGCAAACTCACTGTCCTGTCCTCCCTGTGGTCACATCAATGCCAGATGTCCCTTTCCAGGGCTCAGAATGACTTTGAATGACAAAAGTCCTGATTCTGGGACTCCTTATCCCCTCCTGTCCCAWCCATCTCCCTGCTGTAGGATGTCTGGGACTTTCCATGACTGGGAAGTTCTGCAGCCTGCCCTTTTACAAGAGACAGGAGAGCAACTCCTCCTCATCCTGCCCCGAGGTTTTGRAGGTTTAAGCCTGCTGGTCATCCCTGGGGAGTTGGGGTTATTTCCATTCACYTGTAACTGAATTCTCTCCCAAATCTGCAGAGCCACCACCCTGCCCCAAAGTCCTGCAGAGCCAGGCAGTGCCCCAAGGGCTGTCCCTGCTCTCTCAGCCCTGGTATTGGCTCTGTGCAAATGCTGCTCAAGGTCCCAGCTCCTGGCACAGCTCCTGCCCTGGGATAGATGCTCTGAGCTGGCCCAGCACAGGAGAACCCCAACAAACACAGCCCTGAGCCTCAGGCAAAGGGGCAGGAGGGTTCAGCTGCACAGCAAGGCTGGGTGTCATATGGGGAGATGGATTTTCTGCTCCCAGCCTGGGTTGGGTTGGAAGGGACCTTTAAATCCCACCCAGTGCCACCCTGGCCATGGCAGGGACACCTCCCAGTGTCCCAGGCTGTCCCAGCCCCAATGTCCAGCCTGGCCTTGGACACTGCCAGGGATCCAGGGGCAGCCACAGCTGCTCTGGCAATTCCAGCCCAGCCCCTGCCCACCCTGCCAGGGAACAATTCCTGCCCAATCTCCCATCCAGCCCT
>QVAJ01000616.1:158347-176818 GCA_003546035.1 Mixornis gularis | reverse complement strand
TTAAATGGTGAAACTGACTGAATGTCACAAGTTTTGTCTCTATGTTGTTTGTAGAAAAGTGAACACTTGTGGGAGGGGAGAGGAGAGGAGTTTTGGAGGTTTCATTTTTTTTCCCTTTTTTTTCTCTTCTCTTTGTTTTCTATCTGTGTGTTAATAAATTACATGTTTATTTTTAAATTGAGCCTGTTTTGCCTCCTTCTCCCAAAATCCTAATTTCCCAGTTGGCAAATAATTTGGTAAACATAAAAACCACCACATAAATGGTGCATTGGCCAGGAAATGCAAAATTTTAACCAAAACGACAACATAATGTTTTAGACCATTGACATAAATGTTAAGAGGGAGTAAGCTTCATAAACTGGTACAATGACACTGCTTCAGTACTTAATGCTCCCCATTCATAGGTGAGTGCATGTAGCATATAAAGGGAGGATCCTGACCTGTTGAACAGAAGCCAGCAATCGAGAAGTTAATCTGGAGAGAGCTCTGTGAACAACATTGCCTTTTCTTCTGTTCCCATTAATCTGTAGAGCCATAGCTGTGACAAATCTCTGAGAAGAATTGGGATGTGCTTCTATTTTTCTTATACATTGTAACTTTTTCCAAACAAATAGAGTTTTCCACTGAGGAGGGTGTTTTCCTCTCTCTTTTTTATTATGAGATGTGGTATGATCTGCTGTAATCACCATATGAGAACTGAAACTTACAAATATCTGCCAATACCTATTCCTCCTGCATCACCTCTTCAAGATTTTTATCTGCACAAAGGTTTCTGCTGTAGAATTGCTATGGTTTGTTATACTACAGGGTTACAGAATTTTTTTGAGGCATCCTTAAGCAAGACTTTTTCATACTTACGTGAATGTTGTAGGGAGATGCCTGTCTTGCAGAATTGAATTTCTTGTGCCTTAATTGCCTTGCACTTCAGCAGGAATGTTTTCACACATCAGTCACAATATAAACAATGAAATTCTTTCAAAGGACACCACTGTCAGGAAACAAAGTCTCCTTTTCTGTCTTTCTCAATTGTCCCAGTTCAAAAAAATACCCCACATTGACCATTAGGTACCAGTCCATGAAGGTGAGTTATGAGATCTGTTTACCCTAAAGCAAACCATGAAAGTGCTTCCTTGGGACTAGGACATAGGTTGGTTTTATTTGGTGTGTACCCAGCAAACTATCAGTGCCTGATCACACGAAAATAACTTAAGTTATGCAAATAAATTTGAAAATGGGAATTCTTAGATGGAAGTTTGGTCACATGGTAATTTAAGTGAAGGGTGTGCCACTAGTGTCCTGTGCTAGATGATGCATAACCCAAATAACCTTCAGATATATGTATCTCCTTTATTTTAGGCTATAGTCAGGAAGGTATCTATGTGTATATGTTTGTTGAAATTAAAACAAAAACAGAGAAATGTAGTATTTTTTAGAGACTTCTGTAGACTGGAAAAGAAAGTCATCCATTTCTTTATTACCCGCTGATTCAGTGTTGGGCAACACCAAGTATGAAACTAAATCCTCATGTGGGACATTCCCTCTTGAAAGAAGCTGTGAAGACAGTTCTGGAGAAAAGAGACACTTGCAGCAGATCCTGAAGCAAGAGATACAAAACTGGCTTCTGTCATTCATCTAAAGAAACTCCTCCACAGCTGATGAAGATACTGTCTGGCCGGGAGATATGACTTGGTCATACAATAACAAAGAAAGGGTCCCAGAAGGAATTTGGATCTGGAGATTAAAATCAGTGGAGAAAAGTACCAGCCATCTTCTGCACAAGCAGAGGCAGGTGAGTCCAGGGATGTTTTTAAAACATCAAACATGTGCAGAGAATCTATAATCACTTGACAAGATGGGCCAGCACTTCAGCAAAAGCTCCCTCACTCAGTTTTTACTGGCATGCAAATAAGAAAAACTGCAGCAGCTGACAGCAGATGCAAATCCAGCCCATGGCCCTTGCCTGAGGATTTTCTTGGGATTTGGCTTGTCAGATGTCATACTTCATCCTGGGGAATACTTGTTACTATGCTGCTAGTGCACAAGCAAAAAATGCATCACCAGCATATAGCCAGGCTTCTTTCCATCTCCATGACCCTACAATAAGGTTTTTCTTTCACCTCTAATCTGACTGTCCAGGTTCAAGGATCAGGATGGGGACATAGCATGTGTCATATGGACCTGATCACATCTGCAAAACTCTGGCAAGTTCAATATTATTGATCACTCCAGCATTAGACAACCAAATGAATAGAGATATGAAAAAGTAAACTTTCTCTGACCCATAGCCAAGCAAACAGATTGGTTAAAAAGGACTTAATAAGTCTTTGATGAAACAGCCTTCCATCACAAAGCTTTCTTTTAGTGGAAGAAACACAGACCCTGGGCTCAATAAGAGCTATCTGTGTACTCCATTAGTCCAATAACCATGAAGTATCATTAAAACAAGGCACTCCAAAGTTCTAAGACCTTTTAATTTTGAAAGAATTACTGAACATATATTCAGTTCATGAATCTTTCAAAACATTAACGTTGTGGTCATTTTTCTCAAAAATGGGGACACATGAGTTATCTCTATCTGTTGACTTTTATAAAAATGAAACAAAAGAGCTTTCAATAATAACTGAGAGGAGACAATGAAGTAAAGTGAACTCTTGATCTCAGGGCATGGTCCTGTAGGTGATGTTACAGTGAATTTTTATGGCTGTGTCACCCTCATAAACCCTATATGAATGGAAATGTGTAAAAGAAATACTGATACCATCTTGACCGTAATGGCAGTAACATGAGGGTATAATTTTCTCTGCTGTTTAATATGATACAGTAACATGTGCTGCCCTGGGAAATTTTAAATCTCATGGGGAAAGGGAAGATATTTTGTCTCTTGTGTATAAAAAGAGCACTGAATTAATGTTCAGAGTGATTTCACAAGCTCTTTAAAGCATATTAAAACAAATATTTTCATGTGCTAAAATATGTGGCTGTAGTATGTCTTACTCTGTGCCTTCAATCCCTGCATTTTGTCCAGTTATTTCACTATTCAAACAGCAGTATATCCAGCTTTTTTACCCTCCCCTAATTTTTTTTCTTGTCATGTATGTCTTGGATGTCAAGGTCATCCAAGCTAAGTTTTTGCCATGTATTGTGGGTTTCTGACTGACATTGTGCCTTGTTCTTTCTCTCAAGTTATCGACATGCATTTATAATTCTCTTTATTGCGTGTTTGAAATGCAGATTTCTCCTCTCCGTGCTGCTGCACAAAAGGCTGGTGCCTCCCAGCAGAGCATCACCATTGCTGTCCAAATGTCCTGCAGCAGTGCCTCCTGCAGCTACAGTGCCTCAACCTGGGAGTAGCACATCCTTGACCCATAAAAAGAGAGGTTTTTTGCCTAGACTTTGACCCTCCTGCACCCTTCAGATTTTGAGGCAAGCCCTGCCCATCAATGCATGTATGAACCATTGTGCAGCAGGCTGAGATTCAGACAGCTGAAGGAAGAGCTAAGCATTTAGGGGCAGACATGGCTTAGCTTTCCACATAAAATGATTAGAAGAGTTTTTGGAGAAGGGATGAAGGCTTGCCTCTACTCCTTTTTCACATGGATGCCTACGGCATCCCTTTAGAACAGGCAATTCACTTTGTCTTACTATTTCCTGTCTTTACATGTTTTTCTTTTCCCCATCTTCCCTTTTGCAGTCTTGGATGGTTATAAGCTTTTGTATACTATGGACCCATTTATTTCATACTTCCCCTGGTGACTGTCTCTTGCCACACTGCTTTCACTTTTCCTCTTCCACTCTTCAGAGCTCTCCTCTTGAGTGCTTCAAAGGCAGACTATAGGGTCAGATCCACACCTTCACTCCAGGTGTCTGTATTTTGGTTCCATGATCTTCACAGTGAGCCGGTGAGCTGTGCATTGCACTGTGCAAAGACAGAAGAGTGGGGAGGAAACTCGAGTGTCTAGGACTTCTGAAGTCCTACCTCTGAGATAAGAATGTATGGAGAAAGGATTGCATTTTATAAAGTCAAATTATTTTTTCAGGTTTAGTCTGTTTTTATAGGCTGATGTGTGACTTGTGGGCAGGAGGTGGCTTTCTTTGCATTCTGGGGATCCTCTGTGGGTATGGAGCATATATGGCTGTGGCTGGATTTTGTGTACACTGTGTGGCCTGCAAAATTCATCCAACATGTGGAGACTTGTCTTGCAACACATTGTACAAAACCAGTATCATGGAGCTATGGTCATCCACAAGGAGGTCACAAAGCTGAGTGGTATACTTGGGCTTTGGCTGGCTTATGAACCAGTCCTCATTAATGAGGGATCACTGAGAAAAAACGTTTAAAACTCATACAGAGAGTCCCTGCAGAATGCTTACATGGAGCTGGTAAAATTTAATTTAAACAATATTGGCATTCTGCTTCAGCAGAGAAGTTCAGGGTTTGGGGTTATTATGATAGATCTTTGCTGCATTGTTCCACAAATCATAAATCTATTCAGCTTCCTTCTTTCTTCATTGCAAGAAAGCCCCAGGCTTTCTTGAGCAAGAGGTCAGTGAGGCTTGCTACTGTTTCTCATTTAAGAAGGAAGAATCTCAAGGCTTTCATATTTACTTCCCTAAGGTAAATATCTCCACAATAATTTCAAGTGGGGGAACCAGTCATGGTGGTGGTTGTGCATTGTACTTTCTTCCCACTAATGGTCAGCTTTAAAAAGGAGTCATTCCTTTGCAGAAGGAAATATATGCTGTGCTCACATACAAAGAAAGACTTGTCCTTCCCTGCTGTATACTACCATAATCTGATGCAAAGTGGCAGAATCACACTCAGTCTGTTAGTGATTCTCTCTTTCCTCAGTCCCAGATGGAGGGGGAAGGGAAAGGTTTCCATTTGCCTAAATTCTGCAGCATTTACATGAGTGCCAGCCCAGTCAAACTGAGTACCCATCCTCCACGCTGCATCCATAACAAATCTACAACCTGAATTGCCTGACACCAACACCCCACATGAAAAGATTGTCAGCCATATGACTCCTTCCAGGACACTTCCATTGGTATACTACTCACTTGGGTGTTGCATCTTGGTCTTGCCACTGCTCTTGAGCATTTACCAAATTTTTTTCTGTAGCTTCAGGGCTTTGAGATGAAGGATAGTTTGATACTAGTCAGTAGTCAAATTACTCTTTTCAACTAAAGGAACTAGATTAGGAATAAAATGTGCTTCTGCACTACAAAAACAAAGTATGCTTCTCAGTCTCTTAATGAATCCTGGGGTTAATTACTCATTGAAAAAGAGTAATTAACTTCAAATATTGTTTGTGCTCATGAAAATATTGCATTAAAAACTTCCTCTTTAAGACTTAGGTGTCAACCTAAAGTTAAAAAAAATTGTTGATGATGAGAAGAATTCCTCCTCATCAAAATGCACTTGGTGCTTGTAAAGTTTTGGAAGGAAGATACTTCAGTTTATCACTAGAAATAATCTAGGTCAATCATCTCCGTCAATAGTCGTCTGTCTTCCTTTTCCCTAGCTGTTGTTCCTAAGGTACAGAGAAAGCTGGTCTCCTTTTTTAAATGTGTATTTCTGCTTGTTGGCTTCCCAAGTGAGAAAGATAAATGAGATTTATTCACAGTACTGAAATTCAGAGGCTCGATCCCTGCTACAAACTGTTGGCTTTTTCTCATTTCAGTTCAGGGGCAGGGAGACACCCCGGAAGACACAGCCTTGTTTTCATTAAATGCAGAAGTAAAGAAATGTGTGTTGTTTTAGCAGATGCAGGAGATAGGTGGGGTTTGTAAGTAGGAGGACCTAGTGTGATTAAAAGGACAAAACCAGTTTTACTGGGAGTCACTGTACTGAGCTGTATTTTCCCCTGGAAATCCCTTGAATACTGGCGTGGAGCCACAGGTCTGCAGCAGGAGGTGAGATGGGAGTGGCTGTTGCAGCAGCTGGTCTTGTCTGGAGCAAGGGGGCAGCCAGGGACACAGGGAGGACAACAGAGCCTCAAAAGCAGTGGAACTGGCCACACATAAGGACTGTACACCTTTCAGCATGTTTCCTGCTCAGGAAAATAGAAAACAGCCTCAACAGTAAACTAAACATTTCTATGGTAAATCACAGAGCTGGAGCAAACTGAAATAAATCTAGTAGCAATTGGAAGATGGGGATGGAGAGGGTTGGGAATCCTTCTGTCAGCTCTGTTTATTTGCCAGATGCTTACTAAAGTGGCCAGATTCACATGCAGAAAAATTTCTAGAATGCTTTATTATCTTACATTTTTTCAAGAAGTATGGCAAAACATTACGTAACAGAGACTATTCAGAAAGGGCATATTACAGTTTGCAAAGCCCTACCTTGCACTGCATTCTCAAAGAAAACATCTTTTCTCTGCCACCTGCAGAATAAGAAAAGTAAATCCTTGGAATCTGCTCTTTCAGTATTGTTTTGGACAGCAATTTTTTGTAGCACAAGAGCATACCATTTTTCATCTTCTTTGACTCAGGTGCTTATTATTTACTCAATTAATTTTTATTGAGGTGGGTAAAGGATAAGTGCATTATTTTTTTTATTTCTCCATCTGGCTTTTGATTCTTTGTGGACTGAAAGAACTCTTTCTTGGACATATTTTCTTTTACTTTCAGAGAGCCTACAGAGTCTTGCAGAGGATGCCTTTACTTCCACTTGGGCTTTTTGAGCCCCTGAGGTACTGAAGACTACAGATGATCATTGTATTCTGAAATGGGTATATTCAAAAAAAGCCAGTATTTTTACTGAAAGAGCATTTTTTCTTCCATACGTATATATTATGAACAAATATATTGTGCAATATCAGATGGAAATATGTGTATGGACAGGTCCAGTCTGGGTTCACTTGTAACTGTGGCAATGTTGAAGCTTTTATTCCAGCCCAAACTCCAATCTGTGGTTCAGAAGGAAAAGCTAGGGGAAAATACCCCACAGCTGTTGCAAGGATTTTAAGTGCATGGAACTGGGAAGTGATAGTATTTTCTAGTATCTGGTATGACAAAGTTGAATTGTGAATTATACTGTTGTGCATCTACAGCAGCTGATGAAGTAGGGCTTTAAGACCTGGTAGGATTAAAACCTAAAGAAATATCACAATTCACTAACCATAGATCCCTTATTCAGCCGTAGCATGCTATTATCTACATACCACATTCTTTCTGAGGAAAACATTTGAATATAATAATGTTGTGTATTGTGCTGACCACACTATTAACACAATTTGGCCAGCCAGAATAGCATTTGCAAGTTGGGGGAGAAGAAAAGAAAGAAATTTTTTACTTCACAAAGTGTGTGTTCAACTGACCCAATCTCACTATTGTTGTTAATTTCTAGTCTGGACATATATCCCTCCATAAACAGACTGGGAAAAAGAAAATGCATAAGTAAAATTTGTGACAAAAGAAGCACCAAGCAAAGTAAAAAACAAGAACCGATAAAACAAAAGCATTAGAAAGTAAAGCTGAGAAGGGAACCTAGCATATTCAAGTCATGTTGCAAACAGCTTGGGAATAATTTCGAAGTGGAAATGTTAACATTGCTTTCTTGTCTGCACCCTGAAAAATGCCCTGTTTTTTCACGTGTGTTGAAGACTGTTCATTGGCATGATAAATTTTGTGCAGCTCCTCTGATGTCTTTTGATGTCTTTTTGATGTCTCTGATTGCCTAAAATTAATATCCATTATGAAATTATTGTTGTGCAGTTGACATTTTAAACATATTGTATTCAATTAATAAATCGGCAACATCTGCTAACCTGCAGTAAACTTCCTTTAACTAAAGATGTGCAAGCCCTGGAAATTTGGCACTAAATGAATTTGTTTAATAGCCACTTATTTATTTATTTATTTATTTGAAACATGTAGAATTGTTTAATATAATTGAACATAATTGTGCATGTAACATTTTAACGTAATACCACTCAGCAGATGTGCAAATAATAGCTAGCTTATTTGCCACCAGCCATATGGTGCTGATGCATCGTAACACTTGGCAAGACAGGTTCATTAGCCTGAGGAAGTGGACCTGTGCACTGAAACTGAGGTTTGGTGGTGACATGGGGATGGCAGCATGTGCCTTGAGAAAATACCAATGTCTTAGTCTGGCAAAGAACTTATAATTTGGTTTGTTGCCCTCTGTTGGTAAGAGATCCTGAGCATTACTTTCATATAGCTGGTAATTCAGCTATTTGAAAAATTTAAATGCAAACAGATGTTTAAGATGAGCCTGCTGGGAAACTCAGAACAGTTTATTGCATAAAACAGGAACTACAAAGTGAACACCTGATTGTCTGATGACTTTGGACTTTCTCATTAAATTCATCGGAAAAGAGACACAAAATTCAGTCTTGATTTATAAAAATCCTGGTCTGAAACATATTTCAAACAAGCTTCTGTTTTAAAGAAACTTCTTATATTTGGGATTCTGAAGAAAACAGCCACCCTAGTTACAAGAGTAATTGCTGAAAAGTTGGGTAAGTTTGCTGTGTAAAAGGGTGTAAAAAAGATGGCTAAACATTAACATGACCATCTTAGTAATCCAAAAGAAAGAAAAATACATCTGATAGTTGTCAATGTTTAATCTACCTTCTTCTAGTCCTTTTCAGCCAACCATAAAGAAATTAAAGTATTCCTGCTTATTCAGGAATAATAAAATTAGGATCATGGACTCTCAGCAGAAATTGGGTGCCTTTCTGTATATCTTATGTATTTAAAGACCCTGAAATGTGACCTCCTAATGGTCTAGTGTTTGAACTGTGACCCTACAATGTCATCTGAATAGCACTCTGACTGAGCATGCCTTTGTAAGGATTAGACTTCCTTCTTCTGTCCTGTTTTGGGTATATCCTCGACTTAATAGTAACTGACCTAAGGATGTGAAATAAAATCTGCATTTGTGTGATGAACTGTCTTAAATATTTTGCACCTTAAAAAAGAATATTGGCTGCTGTTAGACTGAGGTTACTCATGGTCAATGTTTGATCTTTTATATGCCATGGGCAGCAGTTCCCATGGTCACATATCCTGGCTGCTAAGCCTCCCATCTATGGATTTAAAAGTGGTATGTGAAACTGTCAATATAGGAATGGGACAGTTGCACTATCATATCTTTGTTTTTCTTCTTTCATTTTATTATTTTGCTAAGAATAATTCCAATTTAAAAAAACCACAAAAACTTACAGAGCAAGGAAATTTTTTGAACTTAATGTTAGTACTGCTTAGTACTAGTGCTGACCACATTGCAGCAAATAATTTGTGCATGTGCATTGAATACTTCAGCACTGTAGTCAGAGAAATCCTGTATGTTTTTAAAATTGATTAACACATCTCAAGACCAGAAAGATTCATTATGGTTATCTAGCTTAATTTCATGACTATCATCAGCCATGAAATTATGTCCACAGATTTTTACCATTAAGAAGAAAAACTAGACTATAGATTCAAGCTAGACTAACCATTCTACCTCCTAAATCTTCTCTCATTATTTCAATAGTGAAAAGAAAGGTATTAGCCCAGTGATCTTTCAGCAGTAAATTTTTTTAGAATTTTTCTCTCATCCAGTTTTCCATAATGGATATGATTTCAGATGAGTCTGGGCATTTTAAATCTGGATCTATATATTTCTCATTTTGGAGGACAGTATTCAGGAACAACACACCTGTCTGAAGGATCCTGTTAAAGGGATGTCTTCTTGGATCCCAAAGGAGTACTATCTGGATGAAATGCTCCCTACAGGTGTTCAGACTGAGTCTGCTACTTCATGAGGCAGAGGTGCATACAGCTTGTGAATTCCCAGAGAAAATGTTCACGGGTCATGGGGGTTTGGAACTTGATGATCTTTAAGGTCCTTTTCAATGCAAGCCACTCTGATTTTATGATTTTGAGGTCATGTCTTTATCACAGGTTGTGATTCATTGTCCTGAGTCTCCAGTGGCACCACATGTCCAAATTCATTCTGCTTTATTTAGACACTACAAAAACAGGACACTATTGAAAATGTGCCAGAAAAAAGCAACCTACACTTCTCAAATTGTATTCTGTAATAGGTTGAACTTTTCGTGACTGTTACAACGTTGTATAGGCTCACTTTTGCAAAAACTGGAATTATAGTCAGTGCTTGCAGACTGAAACATAGTGTGACCCTTCATTGCTAGAGCTCTGCGTCCTGGGCAAGACCTCTACTGAGCCCCAAGGCGAACTGTTGTGCCTGGAGAATACTGTACCTGTCTTGTTCAAGGAAAAGTCCAGCAACATCACACTGCAACAATCTTCCCTGCTAAAATATTCTGCATTGCCAGTCTTAACTTCTCAGCTTACTGGTGGTACATGTTTATGTATGCCAAACATTTCCCTTTGTATTCAGGCAAGGCAGACAGTCTTTAATGTGAGACTTTCTGTCCTTTGGGGTTTTGTAGGAATTGCTTAATTTATCTTAATGGCTTTAGTCAAATCATGTATAGAGAAAGCAGTTTATATATCTGGGCTATCTGACTTAGCTCCTTAGAGAGTTCACAGCAGAATTGTAGATGCTTCTTTGATTTTTAATTCTTCTTCTCATTTTGACAGACTTGTTTAAGCCCACTTCACAAGTCTCCCTCACTCAGTTTCTCACCTGGCTATCCACTCAGGCAAGCAAATGAGCATTTCTTGTTCAATTTCACCTATCCTTAAAATGGTATTTGGATTACAAGTTTTGTTAAGAACACAAACCTTAATGCATCAAATACTATTAAAAACATTAATATAAAAGTTGAAATTAAGAAGCACTCATGAGTAGAAATTCATTCTATGAAATTCTGGTCTCACTGCATATGTTGAGGGGATGAACGTACAGATAAGCGCACCTGACTTCTTGCTCATAAGGAAGTGTTAAACACATTTCCTCACAGACGAAAATATTCTGATATAATTCAGTATGTTTTGTTTTATCCTGAAAAGTAAGTACCCATGATGAGGGTTTACTAAAGTAATGGTTTTCTCTTCATTCCTGGTAGTGCTTGGGGATTCTTGGGATGAAAGACAAAAATATAAAGTTAAGATATTATTAGCATTATTTCTGCTAATAATAATAATTCAACAGCAGAAAAATGTTTATGGCTAATTTATTATAATCTGTTAAACAAATGAGTTTATACAGACTCAGAACTATTGAGATAAGCCTCCTGTAACAAGGCAATGCCAGCAGGCATTGTTATAACTCACGCAAGGGCCAGTCAAAATGATACAGCCATTGTGTTGATGTGTTGTATATGATTGTGAGTATTGGTGCCAACTGTCTTATAAACCACTCCCTGAAAATAATAAACCTGACAGATAATAGAAATGAATCAGCATTTTCTCCTTAATCAGAATGTTTTGTAAGGCTGGCTATACAGTCTCAAGATTCAATAGGGAATACTTTCAGGGAATGTTTTCCCTCCCCCTGAAAAAAAAAAACAACTCAGAAGTCTTTATTAGGTTATGTCCTTTGCTTAAATAGTTAATGGTTGTTTTCTCACACTTTCGGAAGCTCTGCATGAGATAACACTTTAGAGAAGAGTGACAATTATAGATGGAATAGCAGGACACTTCCTCATACTAGCCCTGCTTGTTGCATAACACCAGTGCTGGAAAGCTATTCTGGAGCTGGAGCCTTAAGCTGTAAGTGCAGCAGGGACTCAAAGAAGATACACTTTGGCAGATAATTGGGTGAGAGTAGGGAGCAGGGGGTGGTCTCATAGACATACATATTATGCATTCCCTTTGGCTCATGCAAGAAGAAAGTTGATGGAAGTTTAAACCAGATTAAAAATCCAACTGAGGAACAGTGTGATCACAGGCTGCCTTGTATTCACTTCTTCTACAAGCCTCCTTCTGACTCTGCTTCCCAGTGTACCAAATTGAAAAGCTGTTTGTTTGAATAATCTGACATGCAGCTTCTTCTCTCTTAAATCTTCCACACAAAAATACCTACCTGCCCTTACTTTCCAGCTAGAATCTGGATAGATTATTTGTGCCTACACTTCAAATTTTTTCTCCTACAATCTTTTTTTAAATGAAAGTGAAGATAGAAAAGCTGCCAGATAAGCTGCGTTGTCTTCCCCTTAGTCTTCTGTAATTGCAAACTCATTATAGTTTTCCTATTACCTCAGCAATATGTTGCCTTTCTATTCCTTGCAAAAGCTGGATATTTGACTTACAACATGGAAAAGAAAAAGTAAAAAAGCTGCCTTTACAAGGTTTATTTTTGTATGGGCAGGTCAAACTGCTGTAATGGAAGATGAGCTATCCAAACCTTCACTTGGCATTTGCCCATTGCAAAGTGAAATTCTAAATTGCAGTTTTCTCCTGATACCCTCTGGAAGGTGATATCCATCTGGAAGATTTGGCTTTGAACACTAGGAGGGTGCGTAAAGCTCATATTAAGTAAAGTGCTGACTTGTTTCAGTTAACTTGATGGTAAGACCTGCTCCATTTTTCAGCTTCAGTTTTTGCTTCAGGACTAATAATCACTTTTAAAATAATTTCTAAGAGCATCTAATATTGATATAGGTGGCTATTTCAACTTTTTCATCC
This sequence comes from Mixornis gularis, assembly GCA_003546035.1. Taxonomy (NCBI): domain Eukaryota; kingdom Metazoa; phylum Chordata; class Aves; order Passeriformes; family Timaliidae; genus Mixornis; species Mixornis gularis. The sequence goes on along the minus strand of QVAJ01000616.1, from coordinate 164,248 downwards.
TTTAACTACCGCTAGTCGGCATTTTAGCCTGGGATTCTGAAAATAATTGGTAAGTGTTAGCATGAGCTACTCAAAAATGCATAGGGAGAATTCAGACTCTTTGTGTCACAACTCATCTGGTAAAATTAGTGGAAGTGTTGCTCAAATAGTCATCCCAAGAGTCCAACAACGAATTTTCAGTGAGCTTGTTAGCATTGCCAGTGCCTCTGATCCACAGCACGGCCACAGAACTGCAGCATCAGCGTTTGATAAAGGACATACCTATTCATAAAATCTTCTGGCACAGACAGTAATGACATTCAGAATTGAGAAATTAAGGTGTGCAGGTGGAGACCAAGTAAGTTGCTCCAAGTCATAATTAGGGCAAGCTTCTTGGCCTCGTAGCAGCTTAACAGGGAAAGCTTCACAACCATGGTATCCTTTCCCCTTCTTTAATACTTCGTAATACAGAAAAGACTCTCTCCTGTCACTGGGTATAGGAGATGTCACTAGCACTGCCTATTCCATTCTAACACTAGTTCTTGCTACAGATCTGACCGCAAATGCAGCCTTGTATTGTAGCCAGCTGATCTGTGGATCAGCTGGAAAATCTTAATTTCCTACCTTTTACTCTCTATAAAGTCCTGTATCAAATAGATTTAGATTAGATATTAGGAAGAAATTCTTCAACTTTGATGAGGGTGGCAAGATGCTGGAATATACTGCCCAGAGAATTTGTGAAAACTCCATCCCTGGAAGCGTTCAAGTCCAAACTGGATGGGGCCCTTAGCAACCTGGTCTAGTAGAAGGTGTCCCTTTCCATTGCAAGGGAATTGGATCTAGATGGCCTTTAAGGTCCTGTCCAAGTCATATCAGTCTATTATTCTATTTTTCAAGAGTTTATATTCTGCCCTGCCAGCTGCACAGACTTACTGATCTGATCTTTCTGCTCTCTATCTGGTCCAACCCTGTGCTAAGGACTAATTTTTCTTTGGTTTGAAGGAGGAGTAAAAGAGGGGAATGCAGGTCAATTAAACTGATTTGTGGCAGAGTGACAGCAAATCACCTTCTGCACTTTCTGTACCTTTGAGAAAGAGTCATTCTATGCTTGAAACAGGACAGACACAGATTAGAAGTTTTTAGAAACAGAAGCCTTTATAAATGCTCACCCCTATAGCAATCTCCTGTGCTTAAATAGTACAACTTGTAGCCATAGTGAGATTTATAACATCCTCTAGGCCAAACAGTGACCCATGAAGGATGCTCTGTCTTTAATTTGGCATCCAACCAAGCTGTGTCTGCACTGGTACAGAGAAACCCGCAACAGTCTTTATGTGCACACTTGAATGTGTGTCAGCACAAGCTGAGATAATTGCTAACACTAAGCATCACTTAAGACTGAAATATCTGTGTCTGTATGATACATGAGTGCCTGAAAGATTGTCAGATCCCTAATCAAAAGGCTTTTGCCTTGGGGGCTGCCAGTAACCTCTCTGCAGTATTATTCATTCTGGCAGGTAGCATTCCAGAAGCTCACAAATGCAGGAGGCCATGAAAAATTAGGGGGTGAAGAAACACCTTTTTTATGCAAAGGAAGCAGCATCAGGACTGCCATTGTTCTGGTAAGCTTTGAACAGGCTTTCAGAATAAGAAGGCTGGAGACTAAGCTGCTAAAAATCAGAAAGAATATCCTTGCCAGCATGGCATGATGAAAAGCAATGTTTCTTTATGTAGAGGGAGGTCTCCGCTGTCTCAGAAGTAAAATGTGGCTTAACACTGCAGATAGTGTTTTGGAGGAAAAAAAAAAAAAAAAAGGAGGTAAAACCCATAGGTTTTATATATATGCCCTTGAAGATTTTTTTTTTTTTTAGCCTGTTTTATCATTCCATGCTTTTATGCTGTAACTTAATATACACAAGAGAAATTTTGGAACTGTTGAGCATGCAGATTTTCCTAGGGGATGAGTGCAAGGTTATTTAGCACAGGTGTTTCTGTAATTGTACAACACTCCCTATTCATATGCCCACAAGCTTTTATTCCCTTGTGAATGATGCTGTTGTCTAGTATTAGAGCACCAGGTTCTAATAAAAGCTCAGATAATATTGCTTTACAGTGACCTCTTCTGTGAGTCATCTTTCATTTCATGAATGCATACATCTCAGGGAATAGGCACTTCTGCACTACATATTATTTATTTAAACAAGTGTGAGTGCAGAGTTTTCCCATAAATTTTGTTTCAGACATTAGCATAGTTCACATTCCAGGTTGTATGTATTGTGCAAAACATAAAAAAAAAAAAAAAAAAAAAAAAAAAAAAAAAAAAAAAAAAAAGAGAGAATCCACTCAATTCTAATCATTATTATTGAAATGGTCAGGTTGCTCCCCGTGTTAGGCTACATCTGGCATGTCCCCACTGAAATGCATAACGCTGTGCTCAAGGTACTTAAGGAAGCTGTTATTATACTGTTGCCATGCAGATTCCACTCAAGAGGAGCTGCATGCCCTGCTCGCAGCATTCAGCACACACATCTGCCACGTCTGCAGATCTCAAACTCTTGTGTGTAAACAAGCCAGCAGGGGATAGTCGGTCTGATTCCTGACACCTCTCTGAAACCCTAAGATACCTTTCTACATTTTCACTCATACACTTCAGTCTCTTGCTACTCTAGCTCAGAGACTGTAGCAAGAGAGAAACAAAAATTACTGGGTTACATTTGTGTGGCTTTTATTTTATTTTACAAAACAACATATTTATAGAGACCATTGTTTTAGGGGCTGTGATTTAAAAAGACAGTATGATTTTTTTTTTTCTCTTTAACTTATGCTAAGTACATAGAAATTTGTGAAGCATCAACAGGATCTGGCTAGGAGGAACATCTCTGATGATCATCCCTCAAAGCTGAGGCTACAGTTACTGAGCTGCCCTGTGTTCTGGTATTTGCTGCTGCTTGGTACCTGTTTTTATAGAATGGTTTCATCTGTTATTTGTTTCAGATTTAAAAATACAGAAATGCAGTAAAGAATTGCTTTCATTGCTCTTCAATTCTTTTGTCTTTTCCTATGTAACCGGGATTCAGTCGCCTGAGTAAACATCAGTTCTCTAAAAAAACGATTAGTTCTTCCCTGCTCTGCTGCAGAGGCATCCCCCTGATTTTGGATTCAAGCAACCCTACTTAATTACTAATTAATGTTCTTTCCATTTCTGCCCCTGTCAGTTGTGTCTGATAGTGAAAAATGCTTGGCAAGTTAGCTTAGCACCTTTACTAATTACTCAGTAGTGATTTATTTTTTTTTTCAGGGCTTTTGAAACACATTGGTTTCAGCAACCATTTCAGATGCATCGCTCCCATTATTGATAGGAGCATATATTTTCCTGGTTGCAAAAAAACAGGAGTTCGTGGTCTTTGTGGTTTAAAGTGAAGTATATTTTTTTTACTGTGCACTGAAGAGGCATGAGATACCAGCTGAGAGTGCATTCTGTAAAGGCAAAGTCAAAGGTGCAAAGCCACACCAAAAATGGCAGAGATTGACAGCGGAGTCAAACTGTCCAGAGTGTGACTCAAGAAACCAGAACTGAAAGTGACCTTCCTTTAAGGAAGATTTTGCAGTTTGACTTCCTAGACGTACTGGGAAATTTCCTTATCCAAATGCAGTTATATGGCAGTAGCATTTTAAAAAAAGTATTGTCTGGATCTCAATTCTCCAAGGGTCTCCTGATGTATGGCTGAGATCTTGCATGTAAAGAGATAAGCCAGGTTCAATGCAGACTGGTTTGCTAATCATGACATTTCCTATTACCCATCTGACTGCAAACACCACTGGGGGGAAAACCATACCAATAACTGTGCTAGTAAATATTGGAAAAAACAAAAATCTGAAAGCAAACTTAAAAATCTTGATCTGAAAGAGTACAGAAAGGCAATGGGGAAGAACATGATAGGACAGTAGAAACTGTCCACTTCAAAACCCTGCTGTTGCTATGATTACATTATGTCATACGCATATGACTTTCAAGATGCCAGATGCTGGAACCACAAACTTCCAGCTGCTGCCAGAGCTGGGAGTCCTCACTTGTATTCTATACCTTTTTTTTTTTTTTTTCCTGAGTTAGCAAGAAGAGTTCAGAGGAGCAGGAAATCTGTAACTATGAATATTGGTAATAGAGGAGCAACAATAGAAGAAAAATCTTACACAATTTTTCATTAGTAAAGAAAATCTTTTCATCCATAAAAGTAGCAGTCACTGCTAAGCCACTTCATTTCTTACTCTTGAAGCCATAGCTAGCCTCCCAGTCCTATCTTTTCACAGGCAGAGGACAAAAGGGGAGAGAAGAGCTGGGGCAGATGGCGACTTTCAGGAGCAGCCTGCTGGCTGCCCTCCCTGCAGGAAGAGCACTCACTGCTGTCAGGACAGGCAGCCACTGAGCAGGGCAAAGCCCCACGGGTTGCAGCAGGGAGGGATCACAGCTCTGCTCAGAGACCCCTGCCCTTCAGGGATGGTGAGAGACCAGCATGGAGGGGGCCTGATGTGATGCACAGCAATAGCCTCCGAGCTGGATCCTTCTGCACTAAGCTCTGCCCCGGCTTTGCACCACACAGGGATGCATTCCTTCTAATTTCTGTTGCCAAATTTTTGTTATAGCTTTGGGTGAAAGATAGAGCCTTTCTCTGTGCAAAGCACGGCTGAAAAGTAATTACAAAAGGCCACATCACTCCACAGGGTTGAATTGGGGGGGGAAGGCAGAAAAGTGTACTTATGATGATATGAAATTTAGTAAAGCAGTTTGAGAGATGGGGAAAGATGGGTGAAAAATAGGTAAGTTGGAAGTTGTTGCTCTAACTCAATGGAAAGAAATCTGTTCAGAAACAAAATTATAGTCTGGAAAATGGAAAAAGTTTTAACAGAAGGCTCTGTAATGTCAGGAAAAGTTACATTTGAAAGCAGTTTTTCTGAACTGATCAGAACTCTTTGAATTTGCAGAGCTGTCACCTTCAAAAGGGCTCAATGCACTGCAATTAAATGACCTGAAGAATAGAGTAGTATTTAAAGTCAATTGCATTTCTGAAGAGCAATGCTGAAATGAGAAGCCCAGATGCTGTCAGCAAGTATTGAATAAAATGAATGAGACCTGAAGAAGCTGTATGACAAGAAGGTGAAATTGTGAAAGTAACTAAAACAGAAAGCCTCAGCTGAAAAGGCCTGTGTAAGAAAATACTCTGCCTCCTAATCAGAAAAAGAGTCTTTGAAATGGTTATTAAAATCAAAGAGCTCTTCTGTTAAGAATGCCTTTATCAAAATATCCATCAGAAAAAAATGTCCTGTAATGTTTAAGCTCTGGGCAAGTGCTGAAATGGTAAGCCTAAAAGTACTTCACAGGAACAAAGTTGAGTGCTCCTAAATGCAGGATGACAGCCAAGCTTTTCATGCACAGCGGAAAGCTCTCCTGCAGCCTGTAGGACTGTCTTTGATGGCCTCCAAGTACAGTCAGAATAGACAGATACCACGTGTGGCTGGCTACCCTGAGTATTTGAATATGAGCACACTCAACATACAGGCAGTTTCCTCATACATTGCTTTCTTCTTCAGTCTATGGTTAGGACTCTGCAGTCTTACAGAGTTTTACAAATCAAGCATTCAAAGCAGATCAGTTTCAAAAATGCACAGTGGTCCCAAGAGATCAGAGCAGGCCATTTATCTGTTGCTGTGAATATCCTATGGTGTCCTTTTATAAACTTATACTTCACTGGAATCGCTTCAAATCCATGAGTTTCAGGTGCATGCAGGATGGGCTGGCTCACCTCTCCTACCTTGTTGATATTTTGGGGATTTTTCTTTTCTTTTCTTTTCTTTTCTTTTCTTTTCTTTTCTTTTCTTTTCTTTTCTTTTCTTTTCTTTTCTTTTCTTTTCTTTTCTTTTCTTTTC
>QVAJ01000616.1:138221-157932 GCA_003546035.1 Mixornis gularis | reverse complement strand
TCTTCTCTTCTCTTCTCTTCTCTTCTCTTCTCTTCTCTTCTCTTCTCTTCTCTTCTCTTCTCTTCTCTTCTCTTCTCTTCTCTTCTCTTCTCTTCTCAGGATGGACAGAGAAGGAATTACAGTTTATTAGGCCAGAAACTAAGTGGGCAGGACTCTGTCCTGTGAACTGTCTTCAACCTGTCCTTTCAGTTGAGAAAGTGTCATGATGCCCAGCTCTACTGACCCTACAAGTCCTAGGACTTGCTTCTCTAAGGAGCACAGTGAGAGTTCTGGGGCTGGGGCATCCCCAAGCATGTTGTCAGGCAGATGTCCCCATGGCAAGGAGCCCATGTCACACAGCAGTGTATGAAGGGGAATTAAGAACCACTGCACCACATTCTCTGTCTTTTCATATTGCTAATCTAAAACCACACCCCTGTTTCCACCACAGGAACTTCACTCTGAAGCTGAGACACTGCAGGGCAGTAAGCTTTGCTAATTAGTCAGTGTATTGTTTGATTGTGATGAGTGTAAACATGAAGAGACTTTTGGGTATTTCTGGCTGGATGCTGTGTGACTGAAAGGTAACAGGGAGGGTCTTCTCTGCTTATAGAAGATGTTTTGGTTTTGTATGTTTATGCAAACGGATATGAACAGCACAAGAAAAATTAGAGGTGTTCTTCTGGATCTGCCGCCTTCTAAAAGGTTTATGATTCTCCTATGTTCAGTACTGAGGTTATTTTTTTTTTTCAGCACCACAATAAATTTCATTTTTTCACAATTACTGTGCTACATGCAAATTCTGTATTCTTCCCCAGACATCAGCCATTTATTTTCAATTACTTGAGCAATAAGCAAAATTATACTTCTGGGAAAGTATAATGTTTTACCCTTCTGAAACCAAGGAGGTTTGACCTTGGGACTGTTTGGACAATATCTTGTGATCTCAGTGCATTGGCACAGAGTTGTTTTTCTAATGGTGTAGATCAGTCAGGTTTATGAGTAATACTTCTGCAACCACTTCCTCAACTTATTGTTCAAGAAGGACATGTTCAAGTGGCAGTACTACTTTCAAGACTGTCTCATGCTGTTTCTCATGTTTGGCACAGATAAGTTCCGACATGCACTTAGATGAATGTTACTGTGACTAAAAACTGTGAGAATGGATTCCTAAACCTTAACATTCCCCAGAAGCACAACCTATCTGTTTTGGGGGGTTTTTTGCAGCTTTTTCTGGTTTTGATTGTGAAGTTTAGACTTGCAGAAGGGATGTGGAGTGACACCAGCCTGAGGTCAAGGAGTGCAACACTACATTTTGTGTGTGTTCGTTGCTAATTTTTTTAACAGTCAGGCACTATGATTCCACAAATCTTGTATCTGTTAAAAATGAGCTGTCTCCCCCATCCTCCAGCATCAGATTCAATACCTTTAGTAACATCAGCTTCCACACCTGCCTCAGTAAGGCACCACCTGCCTAACTGCCTGTCTCATCACTTTAGTCTCCTTTCTGACATTATTAGGCTTATTATAGCTATGACTACTAAAGGTGGCCACCTGAGGCTTGTTCTCCTTTCAGATGGTATAAAAGCACTTGGAACAGAACCTCTGGGTGCAAGACATCAGATAAACTCATGTAATTGCTTCACTGCTTAAATAAAAGTGTCTGTGCATGCTAGAAAGCTTTTATGATTGTTTCTGAATAGAATGGAAGCTTGAGTAGACTGCAAGCCAAGAACATTTTATGGGATACTTCTACTCTACTTCCACATTTTCATTATTTCTACATGCTAATGGTTCTCAGACCATCTGAAAAGTCAAGTAGAATTTCACACATGCAGGTATGTAATGGTGAGATTTGATGTACCTGTGCAGATGAACTGACTCTAACTCACGGATAAAAATCAAAACATTCTTGAGGTGTAGGCAGCAGCTCTGTTACTCTATGCTAAAGAAGCAATCTTTTGATCCTCACAGATATGTAAGGGTCTCACCCTGCTAGAAATAATTTTGGTTTGTGACTTATACCTCTTTTCCTGGTTTTATCACTCTTTTTCTTTTTTGCATGACTGAGATGAACACAGGGAAGGTATCAAAGAGAACTGACCTTGTCTAACTTATAATTTATTTTCTTCAAAATGTTCTTAGAGCAAATGATGCTTTCCCATTGTAACACTGAAAAAACCTTTCTCACTTTAGCACCCTATTGTGTTTCCTTCATAGGTGCTGCTGTTGACATCTGCAGGGAAAGAATAGGAGTAACCCAGAAAAGATAAGTCATCCTCTATCCACAGGTGCGTTTTACATTGTCCTTGTCATGAGACCACTAACCCCTTTCTAAAAAATGGCTCTAAATTTTCTTTGGCCTTTGTAGCTATTGCTTCTTGATAATAGATTGCCTATATTTTTTTAAAATCATTTAATATAGTCTTATTTCATATAAAATTCCAATTGACTTAATTGTAACTTATAGATTTACATATTTGCCTTTTTTTTTATCATATCCAAAAATTTTGTGGGTTTTTCATAAGTCAGATACTCAGTTTTCTCAAATTAATCTGAGAATTCTCCCCTAGTAAGTTCCAGGCCAGTTCTAGGACATTGAAATCTAAGCACTACACCACAGAACAATATCTGCTTCATATCTAACTTGTTATTCCTGTCATTTTGTGTTCACTCTATCCTAAAACACAATACCACAATATTCCTGAGCAGCCTGACTGAATTCTGAAGGTACCCTTGCTTTGAGTAAGAGGCTGAGCTCTAAGGATCTCCATAGGTCCCTTACAACCTATGTATGTCATATTACATAGTCAGAGAAAACAGCTTCTAACTGGACAGAACACTTGTCTAAAGTATAAACTGACTTTTGGATAAGTCAAATATATTTATGCATTGCTTTCAGAGTCCCTTTGGGTGGGGAAAGGGGGAAGGATTTAAGATATGAAGTCATGTGGACTTATTTACAACATAAAAAGCATAGACAATTTGCTAAATAAAGAAACAGTCATCATGCTTCTTTTCAGTTTTGCAGCAGTGTCATGACTGTGAAACACAGTGTTGGAAACTCCTGAAACCAATTGTGGTATGCATTTGTAGCACTGCATCTTCAGATGTGCCTAATTTGCTCTTACAGTTGTAAGTAAGGAGGTAGCTAAGAAAATAATGCCCATATGCGCATGCAAACGTAAGTCTTTGTTTAGCACCAATAGCAGAAATGGACAGTGGCTAATAAAATATAAGGCACCACTGACAGCAAAATGCCATGAAGAACAAAAAGCTGTGAAACAGCCCTTTTTTAGGCAGTGGGAAGAGTCCAGTAGGAGGCAGTGCAAACCTCTGAGCAACAAGGTTTATGTAGTAGGATCTCTGGCAATTTGTCTTTTTTGTCTCTATTGTCTTTTGGAGTTGAACATACAGCAATGTGTTTTCTGGACCAAGTGCAACAGCATTATATGACTGTGTGGAGAGCTAGACAAGATGCAGTTCCCCAATCAGAATGAGAGACAGGACAGTTGGTGGAAAATGGGTTGGCACACAGCACTGAACCAAAACTGAAATACCTCATGTTGGTAATGATGAGTGTTTAGATTCTATCCCACCTACAATATTTTTCAAACTTTAATTTCAAAGCAGAATTTCTGCTCATTTTCTGTCATCCAGCCCTTTCCAGCTCATCCTGTACTGCTGGAGTACTATCTGAGACTTGAAGACAGGTTGACAGAGCCTGGAGAAAAGGTGGCCCTGGGGAGGCCTTATTACAGGCCTCCAGTATTTAAAGATGGCTTGCAAAAGAGATGGAAAGTGGCTTTTTACACAGGTAGATGGCAATAGAACAAAGGGGAGGCATTTAAAACAAAAAAGAGGAGAGATTTAAATTAGGTGCAAGGAGGAGCTTCTTCACCCAGGTGTTGAGACACCGATACAGGTTGCACAAAGAAGCTGTGGATGCCCCATGTCTGGTAGGGAACCCAAGGCCAAGTTGGACGGGACTTTGAGCAACCAGGTCAAGTGGAAGGTGTCTCTGCCTAGGGCAGCAGGCATGGTGCTAGAAGATCTTTAAGGTCCTTTCCAACCCAAACTGTTCTGTCATACCATGATACTAAGGAGTTACTCTTTCTAAGGGATACTCATATTATTTGCAGCATGATAGCTCTCTAAACACCTTCTAGAGTTGGTATAAGCACTAAAATCCTGTCAAGTAACTATTTTCCTGATATCTTTCCTGATATCTTCCTCTGGCCTTTCCTTGGAAAATTCCTTATGTCTTGTTTTTCCAGACATCTCTTGCCAGTCATATGAACAGTTAGGATTTGTCTTTAGCTTGTGCTCCCAAATAGATCGTGTTCTTTTAATCTTATTAGAAAGGTCTGTTCAGAAGCAGATGCTATCTACAAAGGAAAGAATTGCATCCTCAATTTCATGTGTTATGTCCTAAACCCTCCAGTTTCCTGCCTTCTATCAATGGGTAGGTGAGAAATGTAAAACCACTGCTGCAGATGAGAGGTCAGTACCTTCAGTGACCTGCCCTAACCTCTTCTTTTACCTTTGGTGTAAGGAGACCCTGGCAGAATTTATTTCCATTCTTACGTGCTCCGACTGTTTTTCCTCCATTCTTTCTACCCACTCATGCAAAACCACTACGCACCATAGAGATGCCAGCTGAGTTGACACTGAACATAACATATCACAGGTTTTATGAGCTGTGCTCCATTTCACATTGGTGAAGAACACAGAAAACCAGGTTTATTTATACTTACTTGTACAGAGAGCCAAGAGACTCACTTTACAAGCAGGTGGGCTTCCTGGGAGGAATAAATTAGGTTTTGATAGCTCTTTGCACAATAAAATCTCTTATCTGCTGCAAAGATAGAGATAAGTCCGTTTGCTTCTCTAGTGAATTTTTTATTATGTATAATTTACTCCTTTAGCTATGTTATCTTTAGTATAATGTCTTTCTATTTTATTATGTCTGTTTTTGACCTTATTGTGTTGTTATTACACAGACATTACATTTCGATAGGTGCAATGGTGGATCAGCTTGGTGGAGATTTGAATTCTCTTCCCCTGCACTGCATTAGGTAATGCTGCTTGCAGCCACTAACTGCAAATCTGTGGTATTTACAGCTGTGGTAGTGTTTCCTGAGATCCAGAGATCAGAGCACTACTTGTCTGGAGAAAACATAACCTGAAATAATTCTTCTGGGAAAACTTCCCCACTGAACTTCATTTGGAAGTTCAGTGCTTTCTTATGGACTCTCAGTCTTTTGCCAGAGTCAGGGACTTGGATGGTGCTCCCAGGAGAAGTTACTGTAGTATAACTATGGTATTCTAAATCAACGCTTTGGCCTAGGCTCATTAATTAAGCTGTATATATTTAATATCATTTCCTGAATAAAGCCACATGAATCTGAAAGAAAACTGCTTTTGTGGAGTCTCTATGACAACTATAAGGGCAATGCTTTCGTTAAAATATCCACTTTTTAAAATCATCTCCAGAGTTTCATTTTACACATTGTTATAGACAAGGACACCTTCCCAGGTGAAGGCAACATCCAAAGCAGCTGTGCAGGGATGCGCAGATGCCAGAAGGGATTCTAGGACAGTTGGACACCCTCCATTGGGCTCAGCCTCCCAGGCTGGGGCAGGGAAAGAGCTTGAAGAGGCCCTCGCTGCAGAGGAAGGAGGGGCAGGGCAGGGGAATGAAGTGACCACAGCAAATGTTGGGAAGGAGGGGACAGAGGGATATTGGCAGGGAAAAGGGAGACAAAAGGGTCCTTGAGGAGGCCAAGCCCTTCTTAGCAACAACTAAACTCTCCACCTGTGATCCACGGCCTTCCCCTCCTACATTAAAACGCAGCACTGTGAGAGTTTCCAGAGGAAAGGAATCCCAGGCAAATTCAGAACAGTGGGAACACTCAGGCACTTGTCCGAGAAAATCCAAACTAATTTAACACCAATGCCCCTTAGAAGAATTGACCTTGCTCTGTAGACACATTCCTAGTAGTCAGAAGTTATCTCAGGGGAGCTTCCTGGAGATGGAGGAACCTCCTTGGTTTCATCTGGATCATCTCCACTGCCAAGCACAGGCTGTTCCCCACTGGAAGAGCCACAGCATTGTGATACCTGTAGGCTGAAAACTAATGGCTCCAGAAAACTCGCTGCTGGGACACTCGCCTCTGAGAACATCTTCTTGGAGAGGGCTGGGCTCCCCTTTTTCTTCCAGGCGTTTCCTGGCCAACTGCATCCGCAGGGATGAGCAGGTTCTGCTCACAGCCACGGCTCTGAGGGAGCAGAGACACCTGTCCAAAGGGCTTCAACACTCTGCAGTCCAGAAGCCATCAGGGTGATTCTGGGAGGGATGGAAGCTCTTGCAGAAGGAACCCAAGTGTGCAAGTCTTCCTCACCCCACTCCTCCACTGCTGATGTCAGGGAATTCTCTGGAGCTGCAAACACCTCCTTTTGATGCTGGAGGATCTTCTTGAGCACCAGGCCAGAGGTCTTCTCCTCTGGCACTGCAGTAACATCCTGGGAGCCATGGACTGGGAACTGCCAGCTCCAGGACACATCCTCCTAGGACAAATCTTTCATGAATTCCCTTAGGGAGGGAGCAGGGCTCAGATTCATCTGCTGGGCTCTTCCTGGCCACCTGCCTCCTCAAGAATGAGAAGGTCCTGTGGACAGCCACGGCTCTGAGGGAGCAGACAGTCCTGCTCTAAGGGCTTCCTCCATCTCCAGTCCAGCAGCTTTCCCACAGGCAATGCGAGAGATGGAGACTCTTGCCACAAGTGTGCTGTAGCTTTGATTGTGGAGGCAGGAATTCGACATAACACAGCACTGTGCATGCACAACAGCCGACTTTTATTGAGTGCTCTCTTTCTTATAGAGACCTGAAGGTCCGAACGCTCAGTCTGCATTGGCTGGCGCAGCACCACACAAAGGGTCTTCTCCTATGGCACAGCTGCATTTTCCTCAGAGGCATGGACTGGCAATTGGCAGCACCAGTATATTGGCTCCTGGAACACATTCCTCTACCACTGCTGTACTGCTGTGGGCTAGGCTCACATGTCTGCTTTCAGGCTTTTCTTGGCCATCTGCATCCTCAGGGATGAGCAGGTCCTGCTGACACCCATGGCTCTGAGGGAGCAGGCCCTAAGAGCTTCCTCTGTCTGCACTCTGGCAGACAAATCGACCTATCTGGAGGAAAGGCTCCAAAAGTGTGAAGGAAAGGCTTAACGGAACACTCTGATTACCCCTTTTCCCAAGAGGTTTCTTTAGCTGAAGTTGCTAACAAGGAGCAGACTTGACGGCCCAGGATGTAGTTGTTTTATTTTTCAGCCCCTCTGTCCTGCGTGGGACTCGGTAGGTGGGTGCTGCAGAGGCTCTGGCAAGGCATCAAAGATGCCTGCCCCACACCCAAGGGTGCTGCAAGATCTCCTCCAGCTCTGGCTGGTCCGCGTGGTGCTTGGACAAACACAAGCGGATCAGATGTTGGCACTCTTGCGGAGAGAAGGCAGAAGGCGCCGGTCACTTGCAGAAGGCTCCTGCCCAGCTGCTGCCAGCGCCTGCAGAACCCGGGCCACGCTGCGWGTGCTCAGAGCTGCCCTTTGCGGGACAGCAGCACGGCAGGATAAATGCCACCTCCTTCAGCCAGCGTGCCACACCCAGCCCGTCATGGGCCACCTCCTGCAGCCGGCCCTTGAGGGCAGATTGACCTGCCACCGAGCTGCGTGAGGGCCGTGCTGGGCTGCAGTGGGCCATCTGCCAAAGCCTGCCTTCTTGAGGGCGCATACCCACCTGGAGAGACCTGCTGCCTGAACCAGAGCTGCCCCGACACGATGTCACGGTCCTCCCGGAAGGGCATGTCCCCGCAGACCGTGACATATGGCAGCGCACCCAGGGACCAGATGGTCGCCGCATGGCCGTGGTAGTAGCCAAGGCAAATCCACTCGGGTGGGCTGTACATGTGTGCTCCGAGGGGACAGAGGCAGCGCTGTCCAGGTGCAGGTTGCTGGCTTCAAGAGCCTGGTGCCTGTCTCCTGGCATAGTATAATGTATAGTATGTATAGAATGCATAGGTCCAGGTCAAGAGTGTGGATGATCACTTACGTGCCTCATAAACCTGCCTAGAACTTTTCATTTTGAGTTTTATATGGGGTGTAGTAAGAAGAGTTTTGCATGAGTGAGGCCCATATATACACATCCATGCTTTATCAAATTGTTTCTGTCTTTAATTAATAGAGTACTGTGGAAGAGAAATAAAAAACAGCCAAAATTACAAAAAAAAGAGTACCTTACAAAAAGCCCTTTTTTTAACATGAAGGCCACAGATATCGGGCACTACCTAAAACTACTCATGTATATCTGATGTCTTACATAGATATTACAAGGTGCTCTGGCAGAACAAGTGCTGATTCTTTACCACTTAATCTCTCAACTAGGAATTAACCAGAACGAAAATGAGTTCTTTGTGTAACTTAGGTGAGCAGATGTTTGGCTATTTTTGACATGGAGATCTTGACAGTTTTACATCTAGGGCTGGCTGATACTTAGCTGTCTCATTACATCTTAAATGAGCTTGATCGTATCTGAATTTCAGACAGATAGCATAGCATAAACTACATAAATGGCATGACTATGAGCAAAAAGACATCTTTTTTCTCTTGGGAACATCTTGCATTGCCATCTTTGTAATAAGCCTGAAGATCCAACTAGAAGCACTTAGCTAACTGGGAGAGAAGACATTGTTAATATTCAAGTTTAAATCCATTTCAAAGGAGTTCCTCTCTGCAGCTATCTTCAGAATGCTCAGAGAGTGTCCTGTTTGCAATGAAGGGTGCAGCTATGACACATTGCCATTGAAAACAGCAACTCCTAGCATTCTCTTATTCAGTAATATGCACGTATATATGTTAGAACTGTGACTCACTTTTGAGAATGGATAGAAAGCATAAGCATGACAGAAGAGAGATTTCAAAGAGCAAGTCAGTATGTTTCCTTTAAAGGTAGTCTTTTTGATGGTGGAGAAAAAACTTATTGCTTGCCTTTACTGAAAAAATCTGCTGTGAAAATGAAAAGTAAATCTTTTTCTGCCCACAGGCAGGAACAGTTACCCAGTTGGGTACGTCTCCTTCAGTGATATTGAGTACTTTCTGATGGGATTAATTTTTTTCTACAAAAAAGAAAAGATCAAAGCTTCATCTTCAATATAGGTGAAGTCTGTCTCAGGGAGAAGATACAGAGTATACTGATGCACAGGGTCCCTGACATGCAATGCAATGCAGATTTATTCATAACCTGATGCAATCCGCAGTTAAATTGGTAAATCTGCTTTTACTGATTGTAGTTAGTTGGACCTGGAGAAATGGCAGGAGTGCTTTCCAGCACACAGCTTGTCCCATTGGATGCCTGCCCAAGGAGGCAAGAATACTGAGTATCTTACATCTGTACTGAGAGAGAACTGCAGCTTTATTTGGGTCGGAGTAGGAAGATGTGTTGGACCATCATCCTCTCGTTCTGTTAAAACATCTCATATTGATGCAGAATGAATGCATAGAAAGAAACTTTCCCTCACCATAGTCACACTAGCGGCTTTGCAGCAAAGTAAAATATTTCAATAGATTTATTTGTTTCAGAGGTCTTCTGCAAAGAGGTGTGCTAAGGCACAGGCCGTGTCCCATGAGAAAAGTTTTGCCTTTTTTTGTCACCTGTCCCTCTGTGATGTCAGGTAAGCACATATCATGCTGCTGTCACAGCACACACTCCATTTGAATGTGCCAGAATAGGGGGCAGGTGTGTTCCTGTGGTTGCCTGTTTCACGCCATGTCCTGTAATGCCATCAGAGATGTGCAATAATTGCTTACCAATCTGACCTCAGGCCAGGTCAGCTTAACACGCTGACACAGGCACCGATATGCAAAAACGCTTCTTGTGTTCCTAACCACTCCCAGGAAGAGATCAGAAGCTAATACCCGGAAATACACTGGATTATTTCAATTTACGGAAAACCAGTGGCACAAAATTCTGAATAAGAACTGAAAGAATCTGCAAAGAAATCTCCCATTATTACTCATATAATCAGGCACTTGTTCCATGTAAATATTATATGCATCAGCGTATGCACACATATATCTACACAAGTATGATAAGTACAAAAATGTACACTGAACTATAGGTGAACACTGACAAAGATTCAAGAATGCATCTAATGAAAACATGCTTCTAGAAATCCAGATATTTGGTTGTGGTTAACACTAATGTCAACAAACAAAATCTGAGAGTCATGAAAAATTAAATTACAGGATCAGTTTCAAAAATGGCCAGCTTTGCAAAAGTCACCATTGCAAGCACAAATAAATTTTTTGAAAGTATATACAGCAATTATGGAGCAGCCATAATGTAGCACCTATATATATTTTGGAATAAGTAGGGTGTTTTCTCTTAGCAAGACACATAGAATACTAACTTTTATGCTTGTTTCCTGAATACATTTGAAAATATCTACTTGTTGATCTTGTATGCTCATTTTAGAAGCTTTATCTTGGCCTTAGGTTATAGTCAGGTCATGATGGTCTAAAGATGTTTGTACACCAAAACTGCAATAGCTTGAAGTACTACCAGATCACAGATCTTCTAGTGCTCTACAGATGGAGGTAAGATATGCTGACAGTTTTTTTCTAATATTCAGTTTCTCCTTTGCTGTACTTGCAGGGCCTCATGGACACAATTTTTTACTTACATTTTAAGGCAAGATCTAGATAGTGGGCTTTTTACCTAACACAGATCACAGCTCTTTACCTAACGATTTCTGTACCACACTCATAACCTTTGTGCTGCAGCATCTCTCTGGGAGAGACAATCTTGATTTCAAAATGTCAAATGATATGCAATTATTTGCTAACCACTATCATGAGTATGATATAAAATGTGAAATGAACCCTGCTCCTTTACGCAGGGAACTTGGCTTATCTTCGGATCAGATGAACATACTGTAACAATCTATTACTTTATCTCAAAAATCAAAGGGAAACAACTGGATTGATCAAGCTAGTGCAGAAGAATTGGAGACACAGACTGTGCACAATATGCTATTTTTTGCTGTCAGTTCCAGGGGCCTAGAAATGGTTGCGTGTATAAACACGTCTGCTTGTCATAGATCACTCCTGTGTAATGAGGCAAGCAGCACATGGTGCTGTAGAAATTTAAAATGTGCCAAGATGAAGGAACTGGCACCAACACACAAGCACAAAACTAGTCATGCAGAAGATTACCTAACAATGCTAACTGGAAACTTAAATATTAATCTTTTTATTTAAAAAAAAATGTTTTTTGTTTACTTCATTGTAGCCATTGGTTACTTCATGAACACAAATATATCACAATTACAGTGAGTGCTGATGATAAAAGTAATTCTTAAGGGCAGGCTATCTATACAGGGACTAGACTTATATGCAGAACTAGGCAATTCCTATCAGACACAGAATTTTAAAAATTGGTGTGGTAACAATAATAATGCAATGAAAACAGGCA
Source organism: Mixornis gularis (assembly GCA_003546035.1). Lineage (NCBI taxonomy): Eukaryota > Metazoa > Chordata > Aves > Passeriformes > Timaliidae > Mixornis > Mixornis gularis. The sequence goes on along the minus strand of QVAJ01000616.1, from coordinate 146,427 downwards.
CGTTTGGTAAACTCTCTTGTTCTGTATTGGAAATAAACTCCAGGTGATGTTTTCATGTCTGAAGATGTGAGTAGTGATTTTCCTGTTCCACATACGGTTCATGAGGGTGATGAACAAGCAACCAATGCCGCTGTACAAACTGTAGGGTTAGAGGAATAGGCAGTTTGCACAGAATTAGACCCCATCTTCTCAAAAGATGAATAAAATTAAAAAAACCACCCTTTTTCCCTCAAATGACTCATGCTGAAGTTCTTCATCACTCCAGATTCACCTGTTCTTCTAAAATCCCATGGTCCCTGCTTTTTCAACTCTATTATTTCAAACTTGAACTCCTCTAGTCCCAGCATCCCATTTCCCTACCTCTAGACAACAAAGTTGCTACTGAGTGTGTTCTTCCTCCAGCCAGAGCCCAACACAGATCTTCCTTGCCATGTACACATGCAAGTGGGACAGGCCCACAGCAAAGGCAACACATTGTCCCAGGCTCTGATGGTCTTGGACTCCATGCTACTAACTCCATAAGACCAAAAATGTCACAAAACTGTCCACATTTTCTTCTCTCTTCCTAGAGAAATTACCTACTTGACTGTGTTGAACATTCAGTCACTGAAATCTAAATCATGTATTAGAGATATTTTTTTCTTTCCAATATGTTATGTTCAGAGAAGAGATAATTCAGGGGTCTGAATATGTAATCTCTGGGGAAATTCTTGAAGGCTTTTACAGCATTTTATTTTACCATTGATTTTTAAAGAGCTGGTTATCCTCAACAGATTGTTACTAAAGTCAAGTAAGAGGTAACTTCGGCCTGGAGGAGACTGGGGGGAGACCTTACTGCAGTTGTAACTTCCTTGTGAGGGGAAGATGAGGGAAAGGCACTGGTCTCTTTTCTGTGGTGGCAGTGACAGGACTCGAGGGAATGGTATAAAACTGTGTCAGGACAGGTTTAGGTTGGATATCAGGAAAAGATTTTCCCCCAGAGGGTGATTAGGCACTGGAACAGGGTCCCCAGGGAAGTGGTCACAGCACCAAGCCTGACAGACCTCAAAAAGCACTTGGGCAATGCTCTTAGGTACATGCTGTGACTCTTGGGGACATCCTGTGCAGGGCCACCAGTTGGACTCAGTGATCTGTGTGAGTTCCTTCCAACTCAGAATATTCTGTGATTCTATGTCGAGTAGCTGTGGTGACTTAAAGGAAACTAAAATCTGCAAAGCACGGTGTTTCCAAAGAAACTCTACTTAATTAGATTCTTATTAAGGCTCTTTCTCTATGCTCTCTTCGAAAGTCTTGCAGAAATATATGTTGTGTGCAGTCAAAAGGTGTTGCCCAGAATGAATGTTTCACATTTATCTGATGAAAAATCTCCCAAATTTGCCTGACTACTTTGTAGCCAAGAATCACATACATATACATATATGCATATGTACACTTGCACATACATATGCAAGGCTGCAAGATTGTTGCATATGTTTGAGGTCTTAGCACTTATCATATATGCAGCTTCATAATTTATAAGGTTGAACTAACATTTTCTAACGTCTAAACCATCACTCCAGATCAGCGCAGAGATGGGGTGTTTCATTCATCTAGATTCTTTAAACACATGTTTATTGCCCCTAATATTGGTAGTGTAAGTTTTAGTTAAGCCTGGACATTTTAGAGCTATTTCATGACAAGGCGTTATACATCAGGAGAATGGAGAAAAGCAGTTACAAGGATTTTTATTGCTCTGTAGGTGCAGGCTCAGGTATTTGTACTTCACTGATGCAGTTTTGGGAAGAGGATTTAGCTTTCAACAGTGACCCCTTCTGGTGCATGCAGGGAGAGTCTCCATGCGGCATACACTGCCCTGAAACTGTCATTTCCAATATAAAATACTTTGCTTATAAAAATTATTACTTTCCAGTCGTCATTTTTGGAGTATAAGTGGAAAAAAGGAGTCTGCCATAAAGACCTCACTTCCTTCATGACCTTGTGTTACTAAGACATCTCCGAGCACTCTTGATTATTTTTTTTTTAACACGAAATGTCATTTAACCAAGATCAATGCCTCTTAGCAGAGCTGCATTACTTAGAGAACAGGAATCAATGTTCAGTCCGGTGCTAAACATAGAAAAGGTTATAGGTAGGGGTCTTTGGCAATAATACCTGTCAAACAACCAATTTTCTTTCTGAGGATGAAATACTGGAATTTTCATTCTTATAAATCTATTCCTACCTTCTTCTCTTTTGCTTCTTTCTTTTTGAAGAGCCCTAATGCCATTTAAGATTCACCTTTCAAGACCATTTGACTGTAATGATGGGTGTTATAGAGCTGTAGTTTCTTCTCTGGCTCTGAAACCGTCTTCATTAATTTATCAAGCAGACACCTGTAGTTTTTAAGCAAAGGGGTTATAATGCCAGTACTGCAACTGGAGCCTCAAATACATATAGTATACAACATAGTCAGGCATAAAAATCTTGAGCAGATTCATACTTGCTGCAGTCTTCATTTCTGCAGACTGCGAGCTTGTCTACTAGGCATGCCACCATTTCATTTCACTTGATAAGCCTTTAAAATTTATGCCTTGAAAAAAAACTTGTTGTTTCTTCTGGACTGGCACGAGAAATTCTGTCACATTCCTCTGTGAAGTGACAACATCTCCTCATCGGTACAGCTTTGTTCCTCAGTGCTCTTCTAGCATTTTGTTCCATTTTTTGCTAGTTTGAGTGGGAGTTTTTTGGCAAGAGGTGAAGAGGCCGATCTAATTAGATGTGATTCCACTGAGAACACTTCATAGCTTGTGATATTGTTAAGCTTATTTTAGTTCTACACACTGCAATATACTTGTAAAATCACAAAATCTACCGGGAGCTGCAATCAAGTTATTCCCCTGGCCCTGATGCCAAAGCACCACCACCACCATCACTACAGACAGGTAGACATCCAACTTGCTCCCACAGACCTATAAGGAAGAGCCCACCACCCCAGGATGGTTTCTTCTGGGGCTTGGATAACACCATTAGCTACTCCTGACTTCCCAGCAGATTCTCCCTGTTACTTAACACTGCTGTCCTGTAAGTTTGCCCTTCATTGATGCAGAAAAGAGGCATCTACCTTTTAAGTGACTTGGATTCACGTATCTCAGATGACTGTAGTTGCCTCATCATCATCACTGCATCTCAGGCTTGATCTCTGGGAATTACTGTTACAATACCTCTGGTTGGGAGACAAAGAGCCAGCCAGCAAAGCACACAGTAAGCAACCCACAAGAGCAATGGCTACAATTGCTACCTCTTGTCAGCTGAAGTGAGTTGGTCATTACAGAAAAAGCTGTGATAGTCTTTCCCTAGAAAGATTTATCCTTCATTTCACATGAAGGATGAATGCTTCTCACCCATCTTGAACTCTGCATCTTTCATATTTCAGTCTCTGTCTCTCCCAAGTTGCATGTTTTCCCACTTGTTTCTTTTCCCCCTCTTCCCTGTTGTGGATGTCAGACCCAGCCTCTAAGGTCTACAAGTTGCTCTTTGCTGACAGCTATGAGCAAAGGCTACAAGCCCAGACAAGTGATTTCAGTGGGAGCCAAAAGGTATTGCAGCTTTTTGGCAGGCCAGGAAGCAATGAGCAATGAGGACAAGCTGGGTGGGATAGATCTTTTAACTAAGGAGAAAGGTGCTAATCAGAACACTGCATAAAGCCTTTAACAGAAGGTGTTGCCATGGCTGAGACTAAGATGGAACAGGAAAACTGGGAGAGCTATGACTGGGCCAGAAAAACCTGAAATGATGCTCCTTGAGACAAGTGATGGGACTAGATGGGACAGAAGGGAAAGGCAGAGCTGTCGATACTCCTCACCAAAACCTCATCAGACTGGCTTGTTGTAAACTGTTGTAAACTGGCTGTTCATGGTTTACTGATTACATTTACAGTGGAAAAGAGAGTATGAGGATGGGGATTATTTGTTGCCTGTTTCTCAGCTACTGCAGGACTAGCTTTTACCCAGACTCTTTCAGGATCTAATTCCTCTGTTGGAAAAGAGGAAAAACAGAATCTCCTCAGGATCCTGTTAAAAACATTCAGTAGTTTCCAGAGACCATTATATGGCTTCCTCGTGCATGGTAGACCCTCACAGGTTTTTTACCATCCACTGAAGTTTATTTCATTACAAAAAGCATGTGGGATGAATGGTTTTTACCATATTTAATACTGGTAAATTTCTGATGTGTATTCTTGTTAATATCATTAGTATAATTTAATATCATGTGGTCATGTAACTCTGCCACAACTTTCCCAAATGGTGAAGTGTGCTGACATTTGGAAAAGATGGCAGTGCTCCTTGTCACTGATGGCAGTGTCCTTGTCATCATTGATGACATTTATTGATGACCTCCAGAGCACCAAAAGCTCTGTTTCAAAGTGTCTTTTCTTGCGTTTAAGGTCCACTGGCTTCTAGGGTTCAGATCTCATTATTTTTCATTGTTTTCTTTCAAAAGGGCAATAGAATAGTTGATTAAAAATATAAATAAATCAATAAAACAGAAGAACAGTTTGAATACAGTCAAAAATACAGAATAAATATGATTTTTAAAACTTTTCCTGAGTTTTATTGCTAGCTATAAGATTTCCTTGTTCTGCTTGCTTATTAAAGTTATTGCATTAGATGATGAAGCATAAAAATTTTTAATAGAAAACCTCTAGAGAACAATCACTGCCAGAGCATTTTTGTACTGAAGTATACTCACAAGAAAAAAAAATTAAAATAGGTGAACCCATACATGACAATTTGAATCCAGAGTAAGCTTTCCAAGTCTTTTTCTTCAGGTTCCCTGACAGTGAATAATTTTTAAGCAAAAATACACAAAAATTAAAAAGCAAACAGCATTAATAATGTACAGATTTTTTTTTTTCACTGTTACATTTCAGGCCCCATGATTCTGCAGGATGACGTAGTACCCAGATAACTAAAACATCTGGCAGGTCAAGGTGATCTGTGAACATGAAAAAAATGCTTCTTAAAAGTACAGACTGCAAAACTTTCAGTTCCACAAATACTCAGTTTCAGTTTCAGTTCCACAAATACTCAGCTAAACGAGGGCTGAAACATGGGTCACATGATAAAAATGCATTTCACCAGCACCCTGACACTCCTCCCTGTACAAAGTAAGCACTTACGCAGTGAATAGGTGCAGAGGTATTTCCACTGGAAGGGTACAGAACCCTTCCAAAGGAGCCTCATGTTTAAGACATTACAAGTTAAGATATTTTCTCCCCTTTTTCAAGTTTTTGCTCTGTTATCAGATGCATTATAGTTCTTGCACTTTGATTCCTTTTTCTGCATCAGTCCACCTCAGAACACAAGTGAACCTGTCAAGAATCTTTCTAGTTGAGTGACCAGTCAATGGCAGCCAGCAATTTCATAAATAAATCTGTTTAATCAAGGTACCTAAGGTGAAGAATGTACTTACAGAGCTTTTCAGGAGCAGGAGACTGACTTGTCACAATTGTGTTATTCTTAAATTGGTAAGAGTAGAGTAACTCAGGTCAAGAAGGAAAATCATTGAACAATAAGTCCTTGAAGTGCTTTGATGAATCAGGTTTTAAGTGTGTACTCAGACACAGTGGAAACTGTCCATCATCTGAAGTTTGGGCAGAATGAAAAACTTTTCAAAGTTTGTCACATTCTTAATTGATATCCTGAAGAACCATTTGCTGATTCAGTGCTTGAGGCCTGGTCTGCAAGCTGCCGTGTTTCCTACACTCTCACATAAATAACCTTTACCAATGTTTAAAGCATTTAGGGTCAGTTTTTTTCCCTCAACAAAAGGTATCTGGCAATGTTACTAATATTTTTCTTCCCTCAATAGTGTAGTTGTCAGTGTTGTTGCAAAATTGCATGTTTTTTTTCCTATGACCTGTATGCAGTCAGTCCTCTGGACATTCTGAAGAGAGAAAAGCCCTCTCTCTCCACACCTGCCTGGTATTAGCACTGCAGAGTGCACATAGCCTCTGAGGCATTGCCTCTGCATCTGACACTGCTCCACCAAGCCTCCTCAGCTCCACTCTGATCACCTTGTGCAGCCTGGCAGGGGTCACAGTACAAACTGATAAGCACAGTATCTATTCCATGGAGATGATTTCAGATTTAACTGGATGCATATGCAAGACTGAACCCACCTGCCTCCCTGTATGAAACCAAACAGTCTTGGATAGAACTATGCCAGAATCTCTAAAGGGAACCCATGCTGCCCTTTGACAAATACTGATTGTCAAWTGGAGCCCTTCAGAGGAGGGCTGTTCCCTCCAAAAAGTCTGAAAAACTGTTACCAAATCACTTCAGAAGTCATAGCTTTCTTGTACTATTTGTTTATGCATTTTCATGTTTACAGCTCTCCCTTGCACTTCTATAACTTGTACTAACACCTTCTAAGCCTGGTCATGGAGAACTAACTTTATGCCACAGAACTAATAATCTCAGCTAGTCTCAATAACTAAAAACATGGCTTCAAGAAAAGGATATTATTTTCTCTGAACATAACACAGAAAATAGTAGGCAAGGATAAGGACAATTTAACTAATGGATGATAATGCAAATTACTGTGACAGTCTCTTTGCAGACTTATGAAAAAGCATCCCAATAGATCCTCATAATTCCTTCCCTTTTGAAAGATTTCTTTGTCAGCATGGTGTTACAAATCATCCCTTCTATTTCTTTTTCTCAAATGGAAGATTTCAGTATTCTTTGCAGTTTTGTAGCAGGTGGCCAATGAAGCAAATGGAATAACTGCAGAATAAAGAGAATGATTAATCCGAGTCATTCTGCATATCAGACGTGTAGATCTTTTTAATCCGTGAAATTTTGTAACACCCATCACCAGTGACTGTTCTCCCACTGCTGTTGTACCTCTAGGAAGCCATACTGGCCTTGTGCTTCATACTAAAATCTTGGTATGACAGAGAGGCATAGGCCAGGTAACCTAGAGGGAAATAAATTCCAGAATAACTCACTGGTATAAGAAAACAGCTGTTTATGATGGCTCTCATTGCCCCCCTGCAGTATAGGATGAAGCTGGGTTTGCAGAGAGACTCTAAATCAAGCTGGGTGCTGTCTGCTGTGGTCCTAATTGTCCACCTTTCCCTCATGGTCAGTGGTGAAGGTTCCTCATCTGTCATTCTGCCAGGCTAATTCCCCTTTTTTATGTTATTCCAGGATGGGCATCACATTCCTCTGCCAAATTTTACAGTATTTAGAAAATACTGTGTTACTCATATAACTGTCCATTACCACTACCGTGTCAAAAAGCAATTAATCAAAGACTTCTGAGTACTTTTTAAATCACTCAATCACAGCAAGACTGAAGACAGAAGGTGCTTCTTTTACATCTGAACTGAGCAGTCACACTCACATAAATGGTGCCATACAAAGGAACTCCAGTTCTGGCTGACATCTAGAGCCACTGAGCCATACTTTAGGCAACAGGTTGGCTTGGCCAGGACCACTGGAATAGAGCCAAGAGCAGTTCCTAGATTTCTGCAGGGCATCATAGCATGTTCACTGCTTTCTGTGGTTATGGTGAGGGTGGTTCCTGGGCTTTTTACCCAGGATGCTACACAATGGACAACATTAAGAACATAAACATACATTTACCCACAGGTCTACAGTATGTGTCTCAGGGAAGAGAAATGGCACCCTCCTGCTAAGCAAGAACAGTAAGTGCCAAAAAAATAAACCACTTCACTGCTTACTCAGAATAGTCCTTTAACAAATAAAATTTACCTTCTCCATTACCGTCTAATTGTTGTACAAGAATTCGTCTTCCTTTTGTATTGTTTCTCTGCAAAATCCCATCCTTGTTTGATGCTTTTTGCTACAGATGATATCCTAATACCTAATTTACATATAGATTAAATATTACCTTGAAGTTTATTTGCCCCTTGATGAGGAAAAGCAGCAGAACATCATGGGAATATATAGGTTCTATTAAGACTGTTTGAGGGTTCAGTTTTGCTTGGTCAGTATCACAGACTGGATTTTGGAAAAGTGATGTTTTCATATCTGTCCACGTACAAAGTACTATTCCAGATACCAGCCTGTCCTGGTTTAGGGCAAATTTGGGAGGGACCCTCCCCCCCAGTCGGTCCGGGAAAAAAACTTCCTCGGAGAAGAGTGGAAAAAACTATTTATTTAACAAACAACTGCCCACAAACATAAGGAATGAACAG
>QVAJ01000616.1:95065-138019 GCA_003546035.1 Mixornis gularis | reverse complement strand
GACGGCGAAGAAGTGAGTGGGAGTGAAAAACTGTTTTTCAAAACAAACTGCGCGCGTCTTCTTCCCTGCTCACTCTCAGAACCAGTCTTAAAGGTACAGAACACAGAGCACACACAGAACAGACGATTGGGGATACAGGCACTATAGTCACCCTAGGACACAGCCAACAGTTGTTAGTACTTTAAAGTTTAAAAACTATGAGGCTTGCTGTGGTTAACAAAAATAACTCAGTTTGTTTCTAATTTTTATTATGAAACTTTCCCTCTCCCAGTCTCAAACATACAATGTGCTTTCAGATCCGGCACCATGAAAACAGCCCACCCTGCCTCCCTCCTTCTCTCCCTCAGCTATGCTTTCCAATATTAAATAAAAAAGAAAAAAATCCCTTTTCCGTTAGTTTCCTAAGGAAATTATTAAACTTTTCTGTATTGATTTAGAGACATCTTCATATCTTCTGCTATACATGAACTTCATTCTTCTAGAAAATTACCTATCGTTTATCAACTCTGACTGTTTTCAGCTTAACAAGAATAATAAAGAGAACAATTGCTGAGAATGAGAGAGGAATATAATGTTCCTAGGATTACTAATTTTCTTTATGCTCCACATATTATTGGAACTTTGTAAGCACCTGAAATATGTGTTCACTGGGTTGTTTTCTGTCTTTTCCTAGAGGGCATCATGCATATTTTCCCTTTCAGAAGAATGCTGCAAGCAGAGCATGAACTGCCTTTGTAAATGCATTTCAGGTTGGCAGTCTGCTGTCATACACGGTTCTGATGGAAAGATGAGCTTCAGGTCCTCTCTGGGGCATGTGGCAACAACCTACTTCTGACAAGGGCCAGCCCTGATGTCTTCAAGCACCCACACCTTCATCACTTGCTGGCTGATATTAGTGACATTAAGAGGTTATGCTCAGTTTTAGTACACAGGTGAAGTGCATGCTGATGGACCTCTAGCTAGCCATCATCATCCCTCTGTAAGTTTAGGTCTAGACTGCAACAGATAGTGAAAGGAGGGTGCTCGTAACCTTCACAAAGAACAAGAACTCAGGCTGAAGATGTTTGCATGTCTGATTGCACAGAACTATAGCCATGGCTGAGCATCCACAGTTCAACAATCCATTTAATTTTTTTAATTAAGACATATCTCCTTCACAGATCGGGTATAGAATATTGTGTTAAAAAAAAAAATGGATGAGAAAATATATCCTGTCAACTGAAGTGCTATTTGTGTGTGTGTGTTGAAGAGGACATATAACCTAAAACTTAATGAAAAAACAGCTTTAATGATTTGTACATGTTCCTTGACAGGCATACCTTTAAAAAGGGTGGTGTAATCGGTCCTCCAGCATATGCAAAATCATAGGTTTAGAGCATGCTTAAATCCCAAGGCTTTGACTGAGCCTGAAAGCTTGAACTACTTGCTTGGAATAGTTCACCTCCAGGAGCATCATTTGAAACCATTGGGATAAATCAAACAAGGAGAAAGAAGACATAAAAAGCACATCAGTATCATAAAATTACTCTGTAGATGGTTCTCCACACTACCAGAATGGCAGCACTTAAACTCACTTAACATGGGGATTACTGAAGGAGGATCATTTTCTGGGAAACAGGATGTAGCAGCATCCCTTCCCAGATCTGAAGACACGGGTAGGGGAAGCAGGTCTCGCTGATTTTTTCTCCCCCACATCTCAGTCAGCAACTACGTCCTTTCCTGACTTGTTTTGTGCCCCATCACTGTCTGCCTAGGCCTCTGAAAGATGCTTCTGTGCTTGCTGCCACAAAACAAGACCCATCACAGCAAGTTAGACAGGAAGGACATTGAGCAGCTTTTACTTAAATAAAAAAAGGCTGCTGTTTGTTGTTAAGGTACACAAACATTGTTGGAAAAAAAGGAAAGTATCTAATGCAGGAGACAGGGTGCACAAAAGAGCGCAGTTGGCTAGATCACATTTTTCTTTCTTCACTGTAAAATGGAAGGTATAATAAAAAAATTGTCCCTTGCCTCTTCAACACAGTATTGAATCCTCAAGTTGTTTCAAAAAGATGTGTCTGGTTTCATTACTAGTTTCATTAAAAAATTACTGGTTTCATTAAAATCTTTCCACCAAACATCTTTTAAAAAATAGATATAACCCCTTCACTGCTATCTTTATTCAGTTCAATTTCACACACATGCATGTTATAATTTTTTAACACCATTCACCATGGATCCATTGTGAGAGTAATAAGGGAAACCTTCACTGTAGAAATAACCATTTCTTGCTGCAGCTATTTTTTCTCAGTTGTCTGATCTCTTTGATTTCAAAATAAAGGCGACCAGCTTCATTTTTAAATGGTTGTCATTTATGCCTGGGCACATACTCACCAAATCCAAGAAAAAGGTCAGTTGGGTCAGCAAGCAAATAACTGAGGGAGCTACTAACTCATAGCCTGTATGTGCAAGCAGTTAAGGAGTCAGGACTGTAAATAAGGAAGCTGTGATTCCACTAGAACTACTGTTCAGTAGGGAAAAAGGAAGCACTCCAATGCTGATTGCCTATAGACAGACACACTGGCTGACTTGGGTGTCTATAGATAGAATGAGGTAATCCCCTGGGCAGTGACATGCAACTCTCCAGACAGCACCCTCACTTCTCAAAATCCTCTGCTTCCATACATAGGATATTACTGCCTCCTTCGTCCTGAAACCTCCAGCTGACTGTATCATGACAATGTTTCACTACTGATGGAGCATATTTTATAGATCAGGCAATACTGTGATTTTTTGATAGTAGTGTCTCTGTAGTCTTTCTTTAAAGGGGTGAAATTATCTTTTCTTCCTGAGCAAATCAGGTATTAGTTTGTGACACAAAAACTCAGCTTTTTAAAAGTTATGGCCTAGAATAACTGTTTTATTTCCACCTATTTTTCTCTGCAACTACTAGGGTACTTGTCCTAAAGACCTTTCTTCCCCTTTGAGTGAGGGGACGAGTTACTGCAACAGCTGCAAAAGCCTCTAAAAAGATGACTTTTGGTGTAACTTGGGCACTGAACTACTGCTATCTTGGAAAATGTCTCCCTTAATGGCATGCTTTGGCATCTGTTTTAATTTTAGTTGTGCTGACATAGCAGAGAGGATTTTGTTTCTCTTCATTTTTGTTTTCTCTAGGGAGTTTCCACAGAATATATATAACACTCATAACCTTCCCTTACAACACCTGTGAGATGAATAACACTACCAGCTCCTGTATTCTTTCTATACCTCTAGTCAGGTCTATTAAGAAGACCTTTGTTTAGTCTTTGAGAAAACAAAATATTTCTTTTTTTACTGCCATCCTGAGAAACTGGTTATTTCCCTGCACCATACTGTGCTACTGCCTTCAGTCACATCATTCTGGAAAGAATCCATGTGTTCTTCCTCTATTATATTATTGTAGAAGAAGATTAAAGTTATGTATTTCATTTAAGGTGATGTTTAGTTTCACATGTTGCTCATCCAGAGCACTTATGCCCAATTAAATACTCAGGAGGTCTTATCACTTAAAGTTCTTTCAACTGGCTTCAGAAGAGTAATGTTCATTCTGTAGAACTAGCTAAAATTAAAACCTAAGTCATTGCAAATAATATGAACTGTGAATCACAATCTCCATGACTGGAAATTTCCAGATGTACAGGTGCTGAGTTCTCCTTCAGAGCTTTCTAAATGGAAAGAATGTGCACTTTCTAGCTATATAAGGGGCCTGCATCAAAAAGAGAGTAGCACAGGAATGGTGCTGAATAGCACTGATAGTCAGTGCCATGCCTTTGGTATAAACACATAGCAAGAAATAAGCCATGCATGCAGATCTTACCTGAATTAGGCACACAACTGATGCAACTACAAAATGACAGTGCCCTCAGATGGCATTTTGTCCACATAAAATAGTATTTCAAAACAATATCTCAAGATGACTGAATTGCATTAAATCTAATACCTTTTGAAAAACAACATTTCATCCACATTTTGGGGTTTTTTTGTCTTTTCATTCTCATAAATGTTTGGGGAATTATTGATCTGATCTCGGCACTGATTTGGACGTGTGTGTAGCTTTTGCATCCTCTTTCAGATGTCTGTCTTCCTCAGATATTTCAGGCACACCAAGGTATGCAGGTGTCCGGTGCTGCTAACCGGCTAGCTCATTCACCGGTCCACATATAAGGGGTACAGCCTTGTACCTTTTCAGTGGGTCTGAACCTCAAGCAGGAACGTGGACGGTGTGGAAGATAAGGAGGACTCTCACGGGGGTTTCACTCGACTTTAATCCACCCAGAGGGCTGCCCACCTGCAGAGCGACCTCTGGCCCTCTATTCTCACCTTAAGTACAGGGGGCATACACCGAGTAGGGAAGTACGTGGAACCAATCGGGGGGAGGGGGCGGGGAAGGGCGGGGGGGAGAGTGACCAAGAACAGGGGACACTTAACAGAACAATATATGAATAGAAAGGGGAGTGAGAAACCTCAGAACTTGCAGAATCGCCCTGTAGCCCCACTAGAACCTTTCAGACTTTAGGGCAGGATGGCAGTGTGATTGACAAGACCTAACACCAGGAAAAGACCACAGGGGGGTTTGGGGATGGGGGTGTAAGAACACACCATTATAAAATTAACAACAAAACTTACAGAACTTTGGAACCCAAAATGCACACCACAACACCATGGGTTTAACATATAAGAACTATGCCATATTTTTAGCTGCCCTCCCCACTTTGCTTCAACAAATCTCAGTACAAACTAAACCAGGCCAGGATCTACCCTCAAGGCAGGCAAGGACAACCCCTGGATTCCAGAGTACCTTTTCAAGAGTATTGCCTTTAAAATCTGTTTTCTCCTGTGGGGACTGACAAGCATGAAGTCAAAGCAGCTTCTTTTATGCCAAAATAGACAGGCATCTACTCCTGTTGCAGAGAAAGATTAAGCTTGTTGTAGCCAAAGCAGAGGTTTCTGAAACCTAGAAACTGAGCATGCACTATTTAGGATATAACATCAAACTGCCTTGAACCCAATATAAATGTAATTAAAAGTATAACCAATAGAAGCTTATAAGCTTCTTACATACATTTTATGTATGTATCTGAGTAATGTGACCATCAGCAAGGGAAACAAGTATGCATACAGCAACACACAGGAAACATCCATTCAAGAAAAAAAAATTATAAATACAAAGATAGATGCAAAAGAGATATAGATACAAAAGGCTGTAGGGGGGCAGGACATCTTGATGCATACAAATGAAGAACGACTGACCACAGCCAAGGTATGCAGTAAGAGAAGTAGATTATATCCCTCTTTCAGGAGGCAGGCAAAGAGCCTATTAACATCAGGCAGCAAGAGGAAGCACAGCAAAGGAAGAGGGCAGGTCCACGTATGACCAGACTTCCCCTATGGAAGAGCTATCCAGCCTCATTGCCTCCACCTCCATAAGCAAGACTACCAAGGACATAGCCATTAAACTTCATGGCATCAGTGTCATGGCACCACATACACAGCAGTAATTTGAGATATCTATGCTAAGCATAAATAATTTTGCATACATAGTGAAGCTGACTAATATTGTTTAAGTATTAACCATTAGCACAAAATTATTTGTTAATGAATTTATTTAATAAAGGCTTTTGAATTAAAAATTGGCCTGCTTTATCAGTCTGCTAAAAATTCCAATCATAATGATCTGTAATTCCCTACATGCATATACATATTTAGTTGCAAGATTAAACTCCTTTTAGCTTTAATGATCACAAAGTAAGAATATGAACAATTATTTTTTCTGCGTGCTAGGATCCTCCAATTAAATTTAACTCATCATTGCTGTGAGGGTAGTGTGCCTGAATCCTATCAGGACGTGTGCCTCTTACTCAGTGGAAATTGTTAAGTAGAGGTAATTCATATAGCAGTGCAAGCATTTTAATGACCAGAAAGTAGAAAGCTGTCCAAGGCTTATGATATTACCACTGCAGTAACCAAACATATAAATTTACAGTGTAATCTGACTGCTGACATGTTGTTTGCAGGACTTGTCCTTCCCTGGTGTAAGTGGCCAAGCTCCATGACAGTCCATCAGACCCAGCAGAAGTACTGATCCCATGCATGAAAGTTAATGTTCTGCAATTTGGTCACCTCTCAAATACTTGTTAGCAAAATGTACTCACTGAAAACCCTAGCAACTAATTTTCTGTCTGACAGTTTTAAGGTGTTGCTGCTTACATATCCAGTATGGAATCTTTTGCTGCTGTCAACATATGCTATATTTTTAAGCAGCTTTCATTTTGCAAAAGCACAGTCTTTGGCATATTAGGAAATGTACGCATCTCAGTGTCTTTCAATAACTAGAATTTCATCTCCTCTTCCCATTCCACTGTGATTTGTCTGAAGACATTTTTCTTTTAACTTCTGTTCATAAACTTCAAACAGAAATAGTAGTGACTGATTACAGGAGCCTTGTGTTTAATCAGCAGCCCTGCCCATTAGCCCTAAGCATTTGATGTGCATATTCTTTAGTCGGATGCCACTTCTTCCTCAGTATGACACCAAAAGGATGGAATCCTGCTTGTCTGCACCAGATGCCATTGTTATTACATTTTTGGGCTGATGCTGTAACTGAAAGATTTCTCTGCCTGAACGTTGGGCTTATTTTTGTGTGCTTACCTGAGAAATTGCTCAGGCATGCCTCCAACACTGCATACAATTAATGTCTTTTGTAATTTTCATTTTTAAAAAATCTAAAAATTAAAATTATATTCCACCAGATATTAGGAATTTGACAATATCTTACCATACTTAATAATGCACTCAAGGTTCAGTTGAAAGTACACCTGTGAATTGGTACGCTGAAATCGGATGATGTTATAGAAGATCCCAAAATAAAGTTTCTGTGAAGTGGAGATAAGAACCAGTTATGCAGTAGTAGGCAAAAGCGAGATTGTTTGAATTTATAAGCTGATTACATTGCTTCCTCGCTTAGACTAAAGGCCTGTGTTTGTCCCATTTCAGACTCCACTGATACTGCAGTAAATTTTCAATTCCTAAAATAACATATTAGTATATGACTAATATAGGACTTATATATGACTTTGAGAGACACTTGACGTTTTGTCAGATCCTTGGTCCCAGTGGGACTGACTAGGATTCCTGACTGCTGTCTTGTTACAGCCTCCTCTGATTTTGGACAACCCTGTGTATTGTAACATACAAAGGATTCACATACGTTCTTCATATCTCATCACATGCCAGGGCAGGCAACTGAGACCCTGATAGGTACTTCTTTTTCTGATCCCAGGGATACCACGTCTCAGATGCCATGCCTGCCCTGTTACCTACTACATCTTCTGGGGCTTATACACATTGCTAAGGTGGCTCATTTTTCAGTTTACAGATTTACCATACCACTCTCCCATATAAGAAATACTTCTCTTGGTATATAGCTCATTCAAAAACATCCTTCAAACACCCTTCCAGTTAAAGGCAAAGTAACATCATAACTTCTAATAGCATCATTACAAATGTTCTTAATAAAGTCAGCAAGCAGACTTGGGGCAGGACGTTATTAGAGTGGGTACTGACCACACTTGCATCATAATCATCCTTGGATTACTTATGTTGCAGGCTGCAGGCATTACAGACAATCTTCAGATGAAGAGTTTCCTGCTCATGAGCAGCTTTATTAGTTTCTTTGAGCATGGAAATGTCCTGAGATTGGACCACAAGACCTCCACTCCATCTGCCTATGCAACTTATGTCACATAAAACTTCTTCCTACCACCTGGGTGACTAAGGCTAATGCTTTTGCAGAGTGAAGTGTCTTCACTTGTTAAGCAAAATATTTAAAATAGTTTGCACACTGACAAAATGCTCAACAGAAATATTTGAATGGGAAAATGAAAGCAGCTCATTACCAGCTCTTGACTGAAACCAGATATGACCATAATTAAATCACTGCAGGGTGACATTACGCTTCATGTGGCTGATCTCTTCCACAGTCTTTGAGAAAGCTTAACAACTACCAAATGTTAGTAACAATATGGTATGGCTTCCTTATTTGTGCTCTGTACCTTTAGCATTGTTTACAATTTTATATCATTTAGTCTATCAGCAGAAAAGCTTAGCTGGCTTTTACACGAGTCCTCTTTGTACAAATTAGTTCTCTCAGATATTCTTATCAACATTGGATTCATGCTTTACATGAAAATGCCTGGAAAACTGCTCATTAGTTAAAACTTATGAAGCAAGAGTTGCCAGAGCAATCTTCCGAGCTATAGCGCACAAAATTCATTGGATATCAAGCCCTTCAAGATTTGAGATCCTCAAGATTTGAATCAAATTTTGCAATTTAATTTTTTTTTAGTTATTTATGAGTAGTGTAGCTGGACAGTTACGATTAAGCAATTGCACTGTGAATTTGTATCTTTGGCTAACATTTAGTTTCAAGAAAATGTGAAGATAATTCCAAGATCAGTGAGAGTCACCAGGAGTGAAATCAGGACTGAGCAGTAACTGAGGGAAAGGTAATTCCAGCAGTGGCTGATCCTGACCACCAACTCACTGACCACCTTCTCAAAATGGACCACAGACTCAAATGGAGGCAAGAACTACACCTGAGGATGAATTAGCATGAGAAGTGAGAGATATAACGAGCAAATGGGGGGTTGACTACTAACTGATGAAAAAACTGTGGAAACCGTGACCAATGAATGCTGATGCCTTTGTTTGTTAAAATGTATAAATCGTGTAAAGTTTAGACAATCAGGGAGTCAGGCTTTTGTGTGCTACCACCCAGCTGCCTTTTTTGCACACTCTAGGATAAAAAAAAGATACCTCAACTCGGTGTGAGAATTAGCACTGGGTAGTGAACACACATTCAGGACAACAATTTACATCTGAAATTGCAAGTGGCAATCAATGAACTGGTGCATTCATATCATACCCAAAGTCATCTTCACAGACTTTAGCTGTAACACACTGGAAAACAGGTCAAGAAGGACTTACCGCACTTTATTCAACAATATTCTAAATGGTATTGTGTCGCAGAAATTCTTGGATCTTTTGAACACACTAAAATAACTTGGGTTTTTATTCCCTCTCAGGTAAGTGGAAGCTAGGTAATATAGTGGGGGCTTCTTTTTTTTTTTTTTTTTTTTGGATGCGCATTCCAAAAGATGCTCTGGAAACGGAACTTTAATCTTCAGAAAAGGTTTAGCGATAAGCATATCTAAACATTGTTTGAAATATCATCTCAGAGTGAAAGCATGAAACTTGGTCACATTTTTAGGTTGTCAGCAGGGTTCCTTTAGTGGCCACGGGTGCTGGTGTTTGACATCTAGATGTTGGAAAATTGTGCTTTGTCACATGCTAGGCCATGAAAACTTGTCCCCAGATAGGACCAAAAGAGTAGATGACAGCAAATGGAACACCTATGGCCTTTCTGCTGATAGCCCTGCAGGTCACCAGTACTCCACCTACTCCATCAGAGATTGGAAATTTCTGTTCATCAAGTTACATAAAGGGGATACCAAACAAAACCACTGTGTTTCTTCTAAATTACCTTCTTGTCTAGATATTTAAAGCACATGGGTGGTGCTAAAATGCAAGTTCACTTCATATAATGGCATCAGTGTGTGACAAGTCTTTGGCTCACATATGAACTTCTGTGGCAGAGGGGCTAGTTCTCTCAAGTAATTTCTTCTGCTGTGTATAAGCTCCCATGGTATCTGAGTAATTACAAGGACAGATCTAAACAACTGACAGTGGCAATATTACTGAATATATCCTTGACGAATGAGTATCTTCACTTCCGTGAATTCAAAAATGGCATAAAATGAAAATGTGTCTCTTAATTGTAGGGGAATTTCAGTAGCAAGAAAAGATGGAAGTGCTCTAGGCCTTGCTAGCAAAAAATAAATAAATAAATAAATAAATAAATAAATAAATAAATAAATAAATAAATAAATATATATCCAGAAGGATGGTGTTTTTTCCTTCCCTAGGTGAAAAGCACAAGGCAAACAACAGGTCACTATATACTGTTCCCCGTTTCTTTAGCTGCACTGTGGCACAAAAGAGTGCATTCAAATTGAAAATCTTTAAAAAATAAAATTTGAAACAAAATCTTGAAGTCAGCTAGCAACTGCATGGTGGGTTGACCCTGGCTGGACACCAAGTACCCACCAAATCTGCTCTATCACTGCCCTCCTCAGCTGGACTAAGGATAGAAAATAAACAAAAGGCTTGTTGGGCAAGCTAAGGACAGGGAGAGATTACTCACCAGTTAGTGTTACAGGCAAAACAGAAACAACTTGGGGCAACTAATTGAACTTGTTACTAAGCAGATTGGAGTAGGGTAATGAGAAGAAAAAGTAAATCCTCAAGTCATTTCCCCCAGCTCTCCCTTCTTCACTTCACTCCCCTTTTTCTCTACTTCCTGCTCACCCGCAGCACAGGGATATGGGGAATATGGGGGCTGCAGTCAGTTCATCACATGTTGTCTCTGCCACTATTTCTTCCTCAGGGAGAGGTCTCCTCACACTGTTCCCCTGCTCCAGAATAGGGTCCCTCTCATGGGAGTGAAAACAGCATGAACTTCCCTAGTGTGAGATCTTCCCACAAGCTGCAGCTCTTCATCAACTACTCTATCATGGATGCCTTCCACGGGGTGCAGTCCCTCAGGAAGACTGCTCCAGCCTGAATCCCCCATGGGGTCACAAGTCCTGCCAGAAAACTTGCTCCAACATGGGCTCCTTTGTCCATGGGGCCACAGGTCCTGCCAGGAGCCTGCTCCAGCATGGAGTCTCTACTGGGTCACGCTCTTCTTTGGACATCCACCTGCTCCAGGCCTGGAGCTGCAAGCAGATCTCGGCTCCACAATGGACCTCCACAGGCTGCAGGCAGATCCTTCCCCATGGTCTTCATGACAGGCACAGAGGAATCTTCTCACAGAAGCGGCCACCCCTGCAGCCCCTGTGGCACCAAACCCTTGCCATGCAAACCCAACACAAACTATCCTAAGGAGATGTCGCTTAACCACCTCCCTTACATCATTTTAGCAGCATCCCTGCTTTGAACTCATTAGTGACAGGCATGTTATGTGAAAAGACTGTTAACTCCTCCTACAGGTTTTGATCTCAGATATTTATTTTAGTAAGAGATGAGCTCATTCCTTGCTACTTTTTGCATGCTTCTTGACAGAACACAGTATGAAAACAGTATGAAACATATGAAACGTATGAAAAGGTGTTTTTCACAAGTATTAGAATAGCATGAGAATTGCAGACTCAGTGCTGCAGTGTGTCAAGTTTCTTGTAAAGTGCATTATTACAACAGGACGACAAACACAGAGCAATTCTCCTGTCCTGATACAGTAGCCATGACTGATAGATTCCTTATATGTCTGTGAACAAGGAAACAACTTCCAAGATTTCTAAATTATTATTTATTTTTAATTAAAATTTGTAATCTTACGTGCCAATTTTGAATAAAAAATGGAAAACTTAACGCTTGCTTCCAATATTTGAGTTTACCTCCTCTGCCATTAATAAATCCTGGAAAAAAAAATGAACTAGTAGTGGGGAAAATGTGTTGCCTTTTTCCTTCATCAAATTCAAAGCTTCTTTCAGTATTTTTAGGTTTCAACATTATGAAAATAAAAATTACACCATTTTCCCTCATTAGTTCTCTGTGAAGAGGCTATTCTTCAGCACCTGGGCTTTAGCTCTAATATCTCATATTTCTCTTACGCATTTCTGCCTTGGAGACCAGCTACTTTGCCCTGTATTTTGGAAAGAAATTATTAACCTCACTCAGTGAAGGCATACAGATCTTATGTTTTGTTCGAAGACTTAAGACATGTATGGGACAAATTCCTATGGAGTTAAGTGTTGCAGAAATGACAAAATTCATGTCACTGAGTGCTCTTAGTGCCATATTTCTATCCCACCAATTTTATTCCTCCCTGGATGCATTACTATTTTTAGCTATTAATCCAAGCTACTCTCTCAGGCAAAACCCCCTCTGGAAGTTTTATATTTCTGCCTAACGAAGAGAACAGAGACCCTGGTTTTGAAGTGTGTTTCTCTGTTTTTGAAGAGGAAGCAATACTATATGTTCTTTGCTATTTCTATTCTGAGTATTTTCTTATATTTCCTAAATATAAACACTTGTTGTACTTGATGTGGTACCTCACTACTATAACCAGCCTTTAAAAAAATCTGAGCTTAGTCTGAAACTGTTGATTGTTTTCAGCATCATCTAAAAGTACAATTGCTTTTTGCAACAAGGCAATGACACAAGGCCACATCAGTCCCCTTTCAACAGGGTACATAATAGAGTAGCTTTAAAATGAATGATAAGAATTGATTAATCCAAGCAGAACTTTAATGGCATGTTACCAGAAAAATACACAAGAAAGTAAGCAGAAGATTCTTCAGTTCAAGACTAGAAAAACTGAAAGTAGATAATAGAATAATTTGTGTTCTTTACATCCTTTAAGTATTGGTATTTTTAACTGTCATGGACAATACCTTAGATTGTTAACATCAACAGGCAGGAGATAACCATAGACATAAGGTGTGAATGTCCAAAACTGAGCTTCTGAATTCTCAAGCACAGACCTGCTATTTACTAGCTGCAACCTGTAAAGGCTTCTTGTAAAATATAGAAACACTCTGGATTAAACGGAAGTGACAAGACTAAATCCTGCAATAAAGAAAGGCATGTGCCATACCATAAGGAAAAACTCTCAATTTAGAAGCAGATCACATGTGTTTCTACATACACTTAGATGAAGAAAAGCAGGTTTATAAAATAGGAAAAAGGGGAATTTCCTTGAAAATGCACCCAAAAAAGCGCCCAGAGGTGTTTGGGGATTTGGCCACTGACACTCAAGATCAGTAACTGCAAGCACCAGAATAGCATAAAATCAAACCCCAGCTCTCCAGGATCAACAGCAATCTTTCCAAAAGAAGAAATAGAGAAGAAAGTCAAGACTGGGTGAATGTTACATTGCGAATTAGTGTGTATGTGAAGTTATTAAGGACAATAATGGTGCCACCACCACCAGTTTTTAAAACCTCAGTATCACAACACACACTCTTTTTTTATCATGCTCATGACAGCAATACATGAAAGTAAAGCAGAAATAAAACATCTAATACAAATGCCTTACTAGGTTATGTAGCAGAAGCTTCTCTAAGACACAAACCTACCATAGCCCACTCAAAGTTTAACCAGTCAAACAACAATTCAAACAAATATTTGATGAAACACATTTTTTCAGAATCACTTAGAAAGACTCTAATATTTGAACATACCAAACAAGATAATTAAGCCTGAAATATAAGGACAAAGAAAATAAATATTGAAGTCAAGATGGAATGCCACAGAAGTGGCTGTTACCAAGCTTTGCTTGCCACACTTCAGAGCAGGATCAATTAAATGAGGTGCAGAAAGATTCCAAATCTTCTCTCCAGTGAAAATAATCATACAAATTATGAGGTAGTGTTGAATTGTACCCACATTGTTGTTCTAAGATAAAGTTGTCATTGACAGCTGCAGTCAACATCCTGCACTGCCTCAAGGCAAGGTTGTCCTCTCCTATTAAAGGAAATTTTGCCACTGATCCCAGTGGAAGTAAAAGCAAATGCAGAGAATGAAAAATATACAGCAAAATAAAAACATCTCCAACACTGATATATTTCTGCAGCCCTTATTGATACTCAAGGTTTGCATATTTTGTCACCGTTTGTTTTAACTGTACAAGATGAATGAGTAGCTGGAATAATTTAAGTATCATGAAATCCTATTTGTATTTCTAAACTGACACCACACTATTCAGAAGTCTTTACACGTAGCTCAGAAGACTTGCTAAATGCATTTGATGTGATTGTTAGCCAGTTCTCTGGGTGCTTGAAGAAACTTAGTCACTTGCAATTGTCTTGGAATCTATACAGCCTGCAGACACTTCATCATTTGTGGTTACAAACTTGGCTTGCACTTACCATCCAGAAAGAGAGACTCTCCTTCCAGCTGACTATAATAAAGTGCTGAGCTGCATTTGGATTTCAACTACTTTCCCTTATGGAAAGGCTATGTCACTTGGCAACTACCATGATCCTAAGAAACTATCGTGTCTCTTCCCTACTCAGTTCAAGTGTGTATATGACTGGCTTCTTGGTCACATGCAGCTCTAGGAAATTCAAATATAGTATTTGTGCTGGAGTTGCACACAGTGATGGCAGCAAGGTTATACGACAGAGGTGCTGGATGATCAAGTATGTGAGCAAGTAAGCCACCAGGGAATGCCAAAGGTGGCTGTTCTTCACTGCTTTGCTGTCTATCTGAATATACAACTATCCCTCAGTGAAGAACTGGTGCCATTTTCTGCTTACAAATAACTGCAGGGCCTCTGCTTAAGGGGTAGATGCTACATGTCTTGTGGATCTAGGACGACTTGGATACATACTTGGAGTCTGGCTAAGTGTAGTGGAATATATTTCTTTAGTCTTGGAGCTGTAGGAAAACAGCTATAATAATTTTGTTTTGCTGAAGAGGAGGAACAAAGAAGTTTACGTATGTAAGAGTCCATATAAATGCTCTGCATGAAATCCATCTGAAGAGTCTTCTGACACACAGATGGAAAAGCAGCAGAGAGATAAGCATGCTGCTCTAACCACACAGGAATTTTGGGTGCCATATTTTTGTCAGAATTAAAAATCAGATTCTTCAACATCTGCAAAGGTCTCAATAGTGACAAAAGTATTGTGGAGTTTAAAATGAGCTAGCAGTAAGACAATAAAGCCAAACAAACAGCTCGACAGACTAGCTCAACACTTACAGCTTCATGAACTTGTGATCACCCTTCAGCTGCTGCCATTTCAGGTGCAGAACACACCAGTATCGCTGAGACGCTTTTAAAGTATTTCAACCAAAGAATTACATGTTGAAAACACTAGCAGAGCAACAAAAAGACATTATCTAGCTTGTGGAACATTCTGAACAGGAAGTGTTGGTTACAGTTTATTTTGCTCTAGAAGTAGGAGCCCTGAAATCAGTAGCAGAGACAGATAACCTGAGTTAGCCATACAACATGGATAGCTGTAAGGCCATCTTCAATCAGTTTGGGGGAGTTTAATAGTTTAATACAAAATGTTCTGTTACACACCTGAAAAGGAGGAATGACTAGAACTCCATGTATGTGTGGAAGTGTTTTCCATCTGGAAATCAAAGCAACAGTGTATTTTATCCAAAGTGTAAGACTGAAAATTGTAAGTGTTAATCCTGGTTCTAAGGTTACATGCTGTGTTTTTACTCTTATAATGCCTTCTGCGTTATAAATTGAAATACATTTAAATATATGGCAAGTTATACATATGCAGTAAGACAGGATAGAATTCGGCTCTTCTGGATCTGAATCCTTTCAGCTACAAACCCATCCTTCTAAGGTTAATTCTGCCCTCAGATATTAAAGAGCCAGAGTGTGAGAATGAGCCCTGGGATGGCTGTGAGGGCCTTCTTGTTCCAACAGCTTTATAATAAGAAAGGATCAGATAGGGACTTCAGTGTAGTGGTGAATGTGAATGGGACAACCAAAACTGTCCCAGGGGGTGTTTGTCCAAGACTGATAATGCTAAAGATTAAGATAACAATCAGATGGATTATACAGTAATCAGGCAATTAACAGAGACTTTGGTGGGGAAAAAAATCCCCTTAAATTGCAATAAAAAACCAGCAAAAACATGTGACAGCTGCTGATGCTGGGCAGACAGAGCAGCCTCATTACAGGGCACTGCTGGGCACTTGCACCCCTTTTCTGTGAAGGACACAGGGGAGGGGACCCCCATTGGCATGTGCCTATGGGACCTTGGGGAAGTTTCCTCAGAGGCTTGGCATTCTGGGCAGCAGGGGTGAAACAGGTGAAAGTGAAACAAGCTGCACCCTGGGGTTCATTATTCCATGAGTGCGGTCATCCTGTGTGAAGCACATCAAAAAGATTGTTATGCCAGCTCTGTACATTGCTTTGATTTGTTGGGATACTAAGAATATATAGGTGTAGCCAAGGTAACAACTGAAAAGCAAATAGTTTCTTATTGTAAAAACACTGAAAAGAAGATATGTAACAGCTGGCAATTTAATCAGGTTGACTGACTAGAAAAAATTGCAGTTACGGAGAATTCAGCAGAATTGTCTGCTTTTGGTGACAGTTGTGACCTTTGCTGACATCAAAACAAATTTTAGCACTGGGTCTCAAATTCCACCGCACTAGAAGAAACTTACTGGCTGCTTCCAAATTTGGTACTGGTCTTCAGTGACACCTGAGGAAACTTGTCTGTCCTTCCTTGACCTCTAGCTGACATGAAGTCTTACAGAACTTCAGATTTGCAGCAATGTCCTTTGGTGACACCAAGAAGACCTGGTAAAGCTGAAACAGAATAGCAGTGACATCAGAACCCTGCTGCTTTATCTCAGCACAGATACTGACTTCAGAAACTTCTTATCATTTTACCTGGAAAAACCTCTAAGTACTAACCAAAGGTACTACATTGTAAGACCTTTTAACTATGTCGAGCTTGTTACTCAGCTACCAACCAGCTTCTGCTGACTATCCAGTAAGTGTCTGACCCATTCCAAAGATAAAAAGAACCACGATCTTGCCATGCTCTTCAAGAGTGTACAGTAATATATTTTGAAAGAACATGATGGCAGTTTTGTAATACATTACATACTTCCTCCAGAAACAAGCATTCCTTGCATGTAGCATGATACAGTAACATCTCTGGCAGCTGTAGAGGGACATGCCTCTGAAAATAGTGATCTCCTTTCAAGTGGTGATGACATTGGAAATAATAAAGTAGAAAATCAGCATTTTTAAAAAGTGTGTACTTCAATATTCTTTTGAAAGCAGAAAAAGACCTTCAAACACAGAAATGCTGTGTCTCAAAAGTTTTAATGTTGGAGATTATGAAAATGCTAGGTATCCATGAAAATAGCTTTGCAAGGTATTCCAAAAGATACAGTATTTGATTCAAAACACGAATGAACTAAAGTCTCTATTCTCAGTTTTAGTATGAAAATCTTTGGACTTAAAAAAAAAATAAATTTTTCTGGCTTTCCTGACTTTCCTTCTTCATCAAAAAATAGCAGGAGTATATGCACAAACAGTAGAATAGAAGTGTCCATCAAACATCACACTTCCTGATGAATCCTCTGCAGCCATACCTGATTATCAAAGATAGGCATTTTTTTAGAACAGCCTGCTCAATGATGGCAAGTACTTGGTCTGTTTGGCTACCCAAAATTCAAGAGGGCCTTTCACGGCAGTTAGAAGGCCATGAGAGTACTTTCCACTCCCCTACTCAATGGTACATAAAGCCTAATGCACTCATGTAGAAGATTTTAAAATATCTCCCAAATATGACTATCGTAATAGAGTAGTACTGGGCCATTTTCATAAGCTTTGGAGAAAAGGACATTTTCTTCTTAAAACCCCTCTGCTGCTGGCAATCAGCATAACTATGGCAAACTGCAGCAGCTATCTACCACCTTTAAAAACAGTGTGCTCCCACAGATTTTCATCAATACATGTCAGAGTCTTCCCCAGTAAAAGAAGTAAACCTCTACAGAAGAAGTGAAAATGAGGAGGAAGTGGTTTATGTTGTGCAGTGCTGCTATAGTTTCTCTGGCCTTCTTTTTTAACATGTACTGAAGAAGCTTTCTGTTGAAGTTGTTTTCCCAGCATCTTTCTGACTTGAAAATTTCTCAAAATACACATCTCCAATTTTAAAATATGGTCTTGCTTTACATGCAATTTTGTTTCATTGTTAGAAGATCAACAGGATATAATGACACATGCTTGCTTCTGTGTAACATTATTCCCGAGGTTAGGTTTGCCTGCCTACATACACAAACGAAACTGGCTTCCAAAAAGATGACTGATCTCCAAAAGAACTAAGTTGTGTCATCACACAAACATTAATACAGCAGAAAAAGGAGAGAGGGAATACTCACCTGGAGTTGGGAAGAAGTCAAACCAGATGAGACTAGCTGTTTTCAATAGGTTTGTGAATTTGGAATATATAGAAGTCTGCTGTGTAACTGCATCTGAACAATGCCTTCATTTGAAAACTACACCCAGCACAGGAGCTTGAGTAATGAAAACTACCTTTAGCTAAGATCTTACTGCTACAAGAAGCTTGGTTTTACAAACTATATCTAAGAGATATGTGTACCACATGACCTTATCTCTTATTCATCAAAAATATCATGTCTATTTCCACTTTCCATCTAAATTCTTCATGGATAATTGTATGTTTTCTTTGATATAATTTATTATCTTACTGAGACAGCACTCTCCATCAGCAGTGTTAGACTAAAACAACACAGCTGGTTATATCCTGGGGTAAATTCTCCTTTTCTTCAGTTTTGTAATTTATTTATTTCTAACTGACGACACAGCAATTTAGTGTGGACTCCACATTCCTATTATTTTTGCCAAATCAAAACTACTCTAATGGTTAGTATAGCAGATCCTGTCTTGCCGTGATTTAAAAATAACTCTGGAATCAAGAAAACACTTGAAACTCACATGACCACTGATCCATAATAAATAAAACACTACCACCATTATTTAATCTGTTTCTAATTGATGGCAGAGATCTTTTAAGACATTGAATTCGGTTTTCAATTTTTTTAATTTCTGGCAGCTGAAGAGGAACTCTCAGTGTGATTTCAGCAGTCAAGAAAGTGTTAACTATCTTTATTGCCTAAATCCACAGTCTGTCTCTCCAGTCTCTACAAAGCTGAGATGTTGTTGTGTAAAAGTGAGTGACATCTGTTCAGAGGAAGACCAGTGTCCCCTGAGCTCCAACACAGCTATTTGCTATAAGCTCTTTTGTCATATACATGCTTCCTCCCATCACCCATTTACATAGATCTTCTGTAGCAATCTTATCAGTCACAAGGGCTTGAAGATATAACACTTTTCTTTAGGGGATTAAATCACTCTCTCCACAGGTGTAAGAATCATGGAGGTGGGGGGGGTTGGGTGGGGGGAAGGGGGGAAGAGGGAGTCCCCTTGAAATTAAATACCTCAGCACTTCAAAATCCTGTATCCCCAAATTGTATTTGAAAATTGTTAACTTCAACTGAGTAGCTCTAGAATTTCAAGCTGTTTTCTGTAACTAATGCATCCCTACACTGTCATGCCTGTGCATTTAGTGATCACACTGGAACAGGTTGCCCAGAGGTTGTGGATTCTGTCTCACTGGAGATATTCAGGAACCATCTGGACACAATCCTCTGCCATATGCTTTGGGACAACCCTGCTCCAGCAGGGAGGTTGAACCAGATGACCCAATGTGGTCCCTTCCAATCTGATCCATTTGGTGATCAGAGGAGTACTAACATAATGACTGCACTCTGGGATAGCACCACTCAGATACAAACAGCTGGTGAGGGGCACCTAGAATCAATACCAGAAGTTCTGTGTAATCAATTTATATTCACAGGTCAAGCTCAAATTTGCATGGGCCCTAGTACTCACTAAAGCCAGTGTTTCTAAGAACAAGTTAAAACTAGTAACAAGAGACTCAATGAACATGCAGTGACAGCGTAAGCACGCTTCACTGGTTCTAACATGGATGTGAAACAGCCTTAAACCACCAACCAGAAGTACTGAGGAAAGGCCCATCATTCACCTCTTACGAGAATGAATAGCTGGTGATAGAGGAGTGCAAGTTTTGTTTTCTCAAAATCTGCCTTCATATTGCTTATATGTACATAAAGCGTAATCTCAGCACTGACACCTGTACTACTACTGAGTGCTCCTGTTTCTTAAAACCTCAACCAACCCTTCCCATTTGCTCTCTTTTACCTTGGACATTAATTTTGTGGCAATCTGCTCTGGCTAAAAAAGAGTTTCATTACAGTGAAATTAGCTTTCTTCAACATCAGTTTTATGAAGTGATGCAAGCCTGCACTGTCTGAGTGCCTGCATGGTTTCACTGAAGCAGGGTAGCTAGTTCATACCATGTATTTCCCTGTCCTTACTCCATCAGGCTGAGCAACTGAATTCCACTATATTTTTTTTCTTTCCCTTCTTGTCTATGTACTCCCTTACTCTAAAGCATGAAGTCATGATGATTGAGGTTGCCATACTGAAAACACAAATAAAGTTGTGATGAGTTTTCACTTGAGCTCAGTGCCTGAGCTCGTTTTCATCTTCTCTGTGTTGCATACTAGAGTATGTCTGTGCAGATGTGCAGCATTAGGTTTCCCAGCCAGATGTATTCTCTGTCAGGGGAAAAATAACTGTTTACACTGCAGCCCGTCACTTATCTGATGTATCCAAAAAAGGCACCTGCAGAAATATTGTTAAGCCTCTTCAGATTATATGCAATGAGACTATTACTTTCTTCTCTGTGAGAAGAAAGTATTCAACAGTGAACGAAAAGAAAAAGACAACAACCATATTCCTATGACAGACAGAGAATTCACACTGCCAGCACTATAACCACAGCACTTACAGAGACTCATCTGTAACTTTGAGAAAAAATAAAGGACTCATAATTCATGATTATGAATTCTTTGAGTAGAACATGATGATTTGACTTTAAATGTAGAATTCTCAAGGCAGTTTATAATGGGAAAACTGATACAGCAATATTAAGTGTCTTACGCAAGGCTACATGACAATCCAGTTACAAAATTTTGACAAATCTTACATCTTCATTTCTGAAGTCCACTTATTAGTATAGCATTATTGATTTAATACCAACTGCATTTTTCCTACTGTACAGCTTGGTGACTGTAACTGAATAATCAATTTATACTAAAGACAAAAACTCTTCTTTTATGAACTGCATAGATTGCCCTTTAGACAAGAGGTGAGTAGTGAAATGCCAGTTTGATGTCCAATTTTTGTATTAAACAAATTACATAGCAGTAACTTTTCAAACTAGTTTAGTTCCATTATTCCTCCAAGCTTTTTTGTAATGGTTACACTTTTTTTTTTTAACTTTTAACTTTTATTTGAGCTTTGCTTTTCTTGTCAGAAATCAAAATCACAATCCAACAAATAGACGTAAGTAATTTCATGTTTAGCATTTGTTTTTAAAATCATTAATTAAAGTAATCTAAAACGCAAATTTTAGCTGGCTGAAGACTACGTTTTTCAGTGTGATCAGTGTGATGCTGTTCAATTGTCTATCACTAAAGCAATTTTTACAGGCTTCCCAGGGAGGTCAAGAAGTGTCTCTGGTGACATTCAAGACCCACCAGGACATGTTACTGTGTAACCTGCTGTAAACGACTCTGCCTTGGCAGGGAGGTTGGATAGGATCATCTCCGGAGGTCCATTCCAAGCCTAATGATTCTGTGAATTTTAAGTGATTTTTGTGATTAAATTTGGAGGGTATGAATAATAATAATTAAAAAAAAAATCACACTTCGGTTCTCTATTAAGAGGAGTCTCCTATTAAGACTTCCTGAATGGGCCTGTTCAAGTTGCCAAAGACACAAGTCCTCAAGGTACTTCAGGAAACTATCTCAGGGTACTTCAGTATACTCTGATTTTTCTAGGCTGTAAATAAATAAATGCCTCTAATACGTGAGTGTGGAGATTTCCATCACAGAATCATAGAATGTTAAGGGGTTGGAAGGGACCTTAGAGATCATCCCATTCCGACCCCCTCACCATGGGCAGGGACACCTCCCACCACACCAGCTGCTCAAGGCCTTAATCTAGCCTGGCTATAAACATTGCCGGCGATGGGGGGTCCACTTTCTCTGAGCAACTCGTTCCTGTGTCTCATCACCCGCACAGTAAAGCATTTCTTCCCAATCTCTAATGTAAATTTCCCCTCTGTCACTTTGTACCCATGCCTCCTTGTCCTATCACTACAATTCCTAATGACGAGTTCCTCTCTGGCTTCCCCATAGGCCCCCGGACAGGACTGCTAATTAAGTAAGAGGCCTATGGTACTCACCGCGTACCTGCAACACTAAACCAACCTCGCTCACCTCCGCCACTCGGCATGCACTACGTTTAGATACCAACTCCATCCCATCATTATCAACTTCCACTTTTAGGCCTAAAAACCCCTCCATAAATTGTGCCGGATGCTCCCGACACAATACAATTTCGTCTTTTGGCTTCCTCCACAAACTACAGTGAGTTGCGCCTGTTCCTTCCACTGTGACCCGCCAGACGCGACTCACTCCCCTGGCCAGGAATACACCGGCACGGCTCCCCCCGGCTCGGCGTGGGGCGGGGACACCGGCACGGCTCCCCGCCCAGGGCGGGGACACCGACACGGCTCCCCCCGGCTCGGCGCGGGGCGGGGACACCGGCTCGGAGCGGGGCGGGGCCGCGCCTGCGGAGCCCGCGGTGTGCGGCCAGGGCGGGGCGGCGCAGGCGCGGGGCAGCGGCCGGAGCCGAGGTGAGGCGGGAGCGGGTCCGGGGGGGCGGGTGTGTGTGTGCGTGTGTTAGGGTCGGGGGCGGTGTTAGCGGCCCCTTTGCTTTGGGGGAAGAGGAGCCGGGTGCTCTCGCAGCTGCCTCCCCGCAGCCTCCCCGAGAGGTTCAGACCAGACATGGACGGCTCGACACGGGCCTGATCCGGGCCGGGAGAACGAGGTGCCGCAGCCGCCGAGGTGGCAGCGACCTCGCCTTTGGAGAGGCGGTGGTGCAAGCGAGCCTCTGGTCGGCCCGCGGGTACAAGGAGTCAGTGGAGGTGGCTGGCGCTGTGTCTTCCCTGAAAATCGTAAAGTCACGGCGTCAGATGGCCTTGGCTTCCCGGTTGCCGCTCGTGGGGGGGGGGACACCGGCTGCCTCTTGAGAAGGAGCCGGAGCGAAAGAGGTTTCACACTTCTGCTGTGAGGTAATAAACCAAAAAGGAAAAAGAAGTTAAGATACAGAGATCTGGCGAGTTAGAGCTGGGGTAGTGACGTGTGTGTTCCCGCTCCTGTAGTCCCGGGTGGGATTTCCTGCTGCTGTCGTGTGGAGTGCTGCAGGCAGAAAGGAGAGGAAGGTTGCCAACTCCTCACGAGATGTTTTCCTCAATATGAGTGGGTTCTAGCTGTTACAGTTTTCTGTCCTTGGTTCAATTTATTTGCAAACCTTTTATATTTCATATCTTTCTGTGACTCTAGCATAACTTCTAGGGAAGACATCTATCTGTTATCTTCTGCAGCCTCATCAGAATGGGGAAGCTGTAGAGTTGGTGGAAAAACTGCTAGGGAAAATGTTCAGGAATTGTGTCCACACAAGATAAGAAGTTCCATCAATACATTCTATAAAGTGCTGAGCACTTGTCTGGTATCATAACCCCCATCCTGCGTGCAATGTAAAGGATATATTTATCGTGTCAGTTTTCATACACAAGCTGTATGTTGTGCAGGTTCATCATACTTCTGTAATGAGTAAAGGGCATTTGAGGTCTGACTAATGATTGTAGAGCATTCCACTTCATAATATGAAACATACATATGTATATATACTACCTTTCTTCCTGAATGAAGTCTACAATGAAATCTCAGGCAAAGTCAAGTTGCCTCTTGAAAGTGTCATTTGGAAAGAATTGTGGAAAGGCTTTGGTTGGAAGGGTGGAAGGGACCTTAAAGATTATGTAGTTCCGACGCCGCCTGCCCTGGGCAGGCATACCATCCCACTAAATCAAGTTGCTCAGTGCTCCATCCAGCCAGCCGTGAGCATTTCCAGGGGACTGGGTATCTCTGGGCAATTTGTTCCCTGTGCATCACCGCTGTCACGGTAAAGAATTTCTTCTTAACATCTAATCTGAATATTTCCTGTCTTTCTTTAAAGCAAGTCCTATCACTACCTACCCATGTAAAAAGAAGATGAGGTAATTATGAGGGCTGCTCTAACTTTTTTTTCCTGCAAGAACTTTTTTTTTGTTGTTTTTTAGGTAATGTAAGCATATCAGTTGGACAAGAGGGAGGAAACAGGCATGTCAGCTCTTTGTCCACCACCGTCTCCTGCAGTTGCTAAGACAGAGATCTCTTTGAATGGCGAGTCACCATTATTAGCTGCCACTTTTGCTTACTGGGACAATATTCTTGGTCCCCGAGTGCGGCATATCTGGGCTCCAAAGACAGAACAGGTACTTCTCAGTGACGGTGAAATCATTTTTCTTGCTAACCACACCCTGAATGGAGAAATACTTCGGAATGCAGAAAGTGGTGCCATAGATGTGAAGTTCTTCGTTTTGGCTGAAAAAAGAGTAATCATTGTGTCATTAATCTTTGATGGAAACTGGAATGGAGACAGAAGCACGTATGGACTGTCAATTATACTTCCGCAAAGTGAACTTGGTTTCTACCTGCCCCTTCACAGAGTGTGCGTGGATAGGTTAACACATATTATAAGGAAAGGAAGGATATGGATGCATAAGGTAAGTTTATTGTTCATTACTTAAAATAATTGTTAGATTGTCTTGTGCTGAAGCAAAAATTGAGATGCTGTGACACCTGTTATGTGGAGTCCAGAGGCACAAACTCAGAAAAGGCTTGTCTCTACAGTTTTGGAGGTTAAAGTTTGTCATATTATTATGTCAGCAAATTCAAGAGTGGGATTTTTAGCCACGGGATTATCCTGGTGATATTATATAGCCTCTACAAGACTGTGTGGTTGGAAGAGGTTTCCTGTACAGTTTTTCATCTCTTGGAATTTCATATAAATTGTTGCTTTTAATTGTATAAACATATGAATTTAAACTAGATATAATTGTAAATTTACTGTGTTTGAAATCATTGTGTTCCTTGTTGAGGTCCAGAAAAGGAATCTGGTGCAGTTAATCTTCTCGTTGTTGTTACAAGTTTATTTTTGAAAAAGAGGGTATTAATGGACGGTTTGTCAGGACTTAAAACTGTGTAGAACTAAAGGGGGAATCTACAAAAGTATATCTGCTTTAGTGCAAATATTTCTGCTCCTGGAACTCAAAACCAGGCTGAATTGTTTTTTAAGCGTTGGAACTCTGACCTTTGGGTAAATCATGGATATTTCCTTATTAAGTGAAATGTTGTATGTATTTTTCTTGAAACTAAATAACGGTCTAATGGTAAAAATAAAATTTTTTGTCATCTTGGAATCCAAGCTGTCTTAAAACGGTAGAGTGCACATCAGCTGTAATGTATATGGTAATGCATATTCGTCTGTTATCTTCTGTTCTGAGACCTGTAGTCAACATACTTCAAACTTACTCTTTGAGTGCTCTTATCTGAACTAATTCAGAAATAACAAGCCAATATTAATTTTGTGATGGTGTTT
Organism: Mixornis gularis; assembly: GCA_003546035.1. Classification (NCBI taxonomy): domain Eukaryota; kingdom Metazoa; phylum Chordata; class Aves; order Passeriformes; family Timaliidae; genus Mixornis; species Mixornis gularis. Next base: position 112,728 of record QVAJ01000616.1, on the reverse strand, counting down.
CCTTTTTGCTGTATTGCCTGATGATGGCTGGTAATGCTTTCTGAAACACTGGCTTTTCATACTTTCTGGGTTTTACTTTTCAGAGGAGTTACAGTACATAAAGTTCTTTCTCAGTATAGTAGAAACATAAATATTTAATTCCTTATCCAGTCTTTAAAACCCTGCTTGATGCTAGTGGTTTTGATAAAAGTGAATGCTGTCTCATGTTCCTGATTACATTGCTTCTTTCATTTAGTGTCCCTGTACTGACTTCTAATGTGAGTGCTCAAATAAGAATTATCCATAATTTTTAGCTATTATACATTTTTTGAGTTTTTAGATATTGCTCCATACCAGTATGTTTCCACAGTAGAAGTAACCTTCAAGCAGCATCGAGAATGACAAAAAGTTTTTTTCTTTGAGCAGGTAGGTCAGTTGAATTAGCTGAGACAGTGGTACATTCTGAATTCCGAAATAGACATTTATTATCTCTTTTTTTGGGTTTTGAAGGAGAGCACAGATCCCTGCATGTATCTGCAGTTCTTTCTCTTATTTAGAAAAGAGAAAACTGCTTGGAAAATGTAGATTAAAATTTAGGCATGAGTTGTAGAATAATCATAACAATGATAACAATTTAAAACTGCTTCATTCTGTAGTTTGCATTTTGAGTCAGTTTAGCAGCTATGGTTACATGCACCAAATTAAAAAATACATCAGGTCCTGTCTGAAAGGTGTTGTGTATCTGTTCTGGACGTTCTAATAGTTGTGAATGTTAGCTCTCATTAGTTCTGCAAAGTGCGGTGCCAGACAACGTTTCTAGTTAGACTTGAGATAAGAAGAAGCCTTCTGAACTTGAAAATTAGGAAAAACATGGAGCAGTGTTCAGACTGGCAAAGAAAGACAAGCAACTCCGAGCAAGTCATCAATATGAGATTAGAAATCCCTTTCACCTACTCCAATTTATGCCCTGTATGTTTGTCTAATAATTTTGAACAGTTATATTTCTGAAAAGAAATCATATTCTTACACCATTTGTTCAGCCTTATGCTCAAGAAGAATGAGGGTTTTTTTAAACAATTGTCAAGGATGTCTTCCTTCTCTGACTGAAGGGTGGAGGTGCCCTGAAGGAATCTGCCTTGTTCCAGTATTGTTTTTCACTGATGCTTCTTTTAGATGGTTAGAAAAGTTTTATTCCTGTTTAAGGGCAAACTACTCTAGCTTATTCCCTATTCATCTGCTCAAAAAAACCTCTCGCAAACTCTTTTCACACTTGAAGTTGATTAACTCTGAGTAGGTCAGTCACAGGAAACTAATGAGTAACCAGTAAAAATGCAATAACCTGTCAGCATCTAGCAAAAGGTATCATTTGTTCTCCCAGTGTCTGCTATTTTTTGTGACTGGTGTTGATGCTCTAGTGATTGACACCAAATTGTCTTTGTGATTAATAACTTTATTCCATTGTAAGTTCATTTTAAATGCAGTTTGCTATTCAGCTGCTGATGAGTCTGTTTTCAGAGCTTTGTTCAGCCTGTGTTTTGAGTACTTTGAGTTTCATGTCTCCTGTACTTGGTTATAAAATAGTGTTTTGAAGACTTGTAAGTGCCTCAAGAGGTGGGGGGAAAAAAGTCTTTTGTTTCCCACCCTCCCCAGTCAAATAATTTTTCTCATTCTGAAGATCTTATTTTTTTCTTGTTGCATCAGAAATTCTCAATCTATACTATATCCATTTGAAAATAAAAATCCATACATAAAGTGGAATTCTTCACCATAATCTGATCATGTGACATTTTCTTGATGTGTAATAAAGAAAATGTTTTGACATTGTCATCAAACCCTTCCTTTCCTGCCCAAACATGGGAGATGTGCAGTGGAAGGTAGAGCAGGGAGTGCTGATCTTTGTTGCATAACATCTCTTCCTCCTAAAGTCAACTCTGTAAAAGAAAAAAGACTTGAACATCAACATGTCAATCTAAGAAGCGTGACTTCACAGGGAAGAAACTGTACTGAGTGACTGTTGTGTGCATACATACATGAACAAATGCCAGAGTGTTTATATTTAACTGCTTCTCTTGCTCAGGAGAGGCAAGAACATTTCCAGAAGATTGTCTTGGAAGGCACAGAAAGAATGGAGGATCAGGTAAGGGCCATCTGGTGGATGCATGTGGCACACTATTGCAAAACAATTTGACTGCATCAGATGACTGTAGAAGTTGGTGTTGCTTCTTATTTCTGGGATCCAGGAGGATGCGCTGGTCTGGCTAATTAATGTGACAGGCACAGTAGGCAAAGCTTCTGAAGACAGGATGATGGAAGCTGTGTTCAAATTAAGGAAAAATATATTTCATCACTTTAGGGATAAAGCAGAAATCTGTGAAGAGTATTACCTTTCAGAAAAGGAAACTCGTTAACTTGAATTTGAAGCTCTGTAAAGGTAGCAGTTTCCATAGAGTCAAGCCACCCTCTTGTCAAGGTGGTTTTTCCATGAGGTTAGGTCACCTTTTAGAATTACAGACATACGGAGTCTGTCATGTTGAAGTGTGCTTGAAAACTTAATGGATGAGACTATGAAAAGAATATGATTTCTGAAACTCTAAATGTGAGATTGTGCCTTCATTTTCTTGTGATAGATAAGTCAGGAAAGTATTTTTGCATGCTAATAAGTAATATGCCTGGTTTTGGTTTCCAGTCATTGTTAAAACATCAGACGTGAATGTAAAATGCTTAACAGTGGTTGCACGTAACACAGTATGAGCAAATTATCTTGCATCTCTCTTGGGTTTCAACAACATCAAATATTTGTTGTCTAGGCCAATCAAAACTGATGCTGAAAATTAGCAAAAGGCCCAGAAATACATTTTAAGTATGATGTTAAGAAGCCAAATAGGTGTTTCCAGTTCATAATTATTGATGAACAAAGCCCAAGAAGTCTATGCATCAATTTCTGCTCATACTACCCTTCCGAGCAATAGGAAGTTAGGCTGTTTTGCATGTAATACTGCAAGTTCATGTTAGTAATAACTTCTAATACTACCCAATGTGCTTTTACTTAAAGCATCTTATTTATTGTGCAGGGTCAGAGCATCATTCCAATGCTGACAGGAGAAGTGATTCCTGTAATGGAACTCCTTTCATCTATGAAATCACACAGTGTTCCAGAAGAAATAGATGTAAGTTCTTGTTTCATTTGTATTCTGAATTTTTTAAAAGTGACTTTCTCCCTCTGGATAAGACATAGCTTTGGAACTTTACTTTGTTACTCGCTTTGCCAGAGAAACTGCCCATTTTCATAAATTCTTGTATACTTCTGTTGCTTCACATCAAGTTCTCCTAAGTGGTGTAAGGAATGACATAGTATTCAAGTCAAAAAATACCATAATGGTATTTTTTACGGTCATCACTTAGCAAAATTGACTGCATAAGATGATTGTACGAGTGGAAAGGCAGTTTGATGCAAGCCAAAATGAATGGGCAGATTAAAGGATTTGGTGTTGATACCTGTTTCAGAGCATTATAGTGTTCTCATGGAAGAAGTAGAATTGATACGACATGCACTAATTTAAAGTATTCTGGACATTTTTTACAGAAAAAAAAACCAAAAAAAAAAACCCACAACCACTAGGAGGACCCTGACTTGTGACTGGTGAAGACTTAATAATCAAGTTACTTTCTCGTTTTCAAAATGCTTTGTCTGCAGTCAGGTCTTTTTAAGATTATGCTTTTTGGGGAAGTCTTACAACTTAAATAGTTTGCAAACAGTTCCCATCTATCAAAGTGAAAATCGACTAATTAGAAGGTGATTGGATTCTTGTCTAACTTTTGTTTATATTTACTTGTGTTTCAGATAAGTGACACAGTGCTAAATGATGATGACATTGGGGATAGTTGCCACGAAGGCTTCCTGCTCAAGTACGAAATTCAGTTTTGATTTATGCTGTAGTAAAATGATTTAAACTTGTGTATGCATCTAAATGTATCTATCTGCATGTGCATGTGAACATGGATTGGAATAGATTTCTTTATAGGAGGGGGAGCAATTACACATATTTGGCTTTTTGAGATTTTTGTCAATAAAATGTTATAAAAGTTTCTGTTATTTTAGAAGAATGGTTCTGGGCTAATAGCTGCATCTTGTTGTCACAGAATCATTTGTTTGATAATAGAATTTCTATCAAATACACATTTTTCTTTGATACCTACATTTAATTTTATACAACTCTAAATCAAAGTCTTGCATTTTTTGAAATAGCAAAAAGCCTGTGTTGTGCATAAACTCTAAATAAGAGTCATTAATGGTATGGCACATAGCGTGCTTATTGTTGAGTTGTGTATTTCTCTTTTTCCCATTTTTGATTTTTAAGAGGAAATAGTTGAACTTGAGAGCAACTTGGTCTCTTCCTATGGGATAGTGCATTTAATAGGTTTTAATTGATGTTTTGTCATCTTTCATTGTATCTCCTGCATGACTGCATTCATATATGTAGCTCTTGGTACATCTATTTATACACCATCACATGTGCTTCCTGAAGAAACTATTGMACTTCTGGATGTCAGCAGTAACCTACACTGCTGTTTAAAGTCCTATGGTAATGGGCATGTAGGCTATATTTATACTTGAAGCACTTTATTCTTCTTGTGAAGGTGATAATTGTTTCATTTGAAAAATCTGATTAAAGGTATTAACCCATGTCTGTTTTTACTTGCAGTGCCATCAGTTCACACCTGCAGACCTGTGGTTGTTCTGTAGTCGTAGGAAGCAGTGCAGAAAAAGTTAATAAGGTAACATACTTTCTAATAAACTGAACTTAAATGCTGATTATTAGGAGTGTTACTTGGAACAAAGTTAATCTATAAACATGCTTGAGGCTGAAGAAAGAAGGGAGTACTGCTGTCTAGCCATCTTCAGCTGGCTGGTCTAGCAGAAGATAATTCTGCCAGAAAATTGCCTTTCAGTTGTATTCTGACATGTATTTAACTGATACAGGACATAAATAAGTAGTAAATGAGTCTGAGCTTTTAAAATTAGGCTTTTAGCTAAAATAAACAAATCAGAGAGACCTGACTGGCTTACCAATTTCAGCTGTATCATAGAATCACAGAATGATCAAAGTTGGAAGAGACCGTTAAGGTCATCCAGTCCAACCATCCACCTGGCACTGCCACCCCTAAACCACTCAACCACATCACTCAGCACCAGATCCAGACACCTCTTAAACACCTTCAGGTATGGGGACTCCACCATTTCCTTGGGCAACCTATTCCAGTGCCTGACAGCTAACAGCAAAAATTTTTTTTATAACAATTAATCTGAATCTCTCCTGTCTCAATTTAAGATAATTTCTTCTTGTCCTCTCACTGCAGGCACGGCAGGAGAGATTGGTCCTCACCTGACCGCACCCTCCTTTCGGGGAGTTGTGGAGAGTAATAAGGTCACCTGAGCCTCCTTTTTTCAAGCCTAAATAGCCATTCCTCTTAAGACATGTTTTCTAGTCCTTTCATGAGCCTTGTTGCCCTTCTCTGGACACATCCCAGCACTTCAGTGTCCTTTTTGAAGCAAGAGACCCAGAAGTAATGACAGGATTTGAGCAATGGCCTCACGAGAACCAAATACAGGGGGACAATCACTGCCCTGGTGCTGCTGGCCACAGTATTGCTGATACAAGACAGGATGCCATTGGCCTTTTTTGGCTATCTGGGCACACTGCTGGCTCATTTAAAGCTGGCTGTCAACCAGCACCCCCAGGTCCCTTTTTCCTGAACAGCTCTCAAACCACTTGCCTCCAGCCTGTAGTGTTGCATGGGCTTATTGTAACTCAAGAATGGAACCCAACACTTGGCCTTTTTGCACCTTGTGCAGTTTGTCCTTGTCTCATTGATCAAGTCTGTCCAGGTCTCTCTGCAGAGCCTTCTTATCCTTGAGCAGAGCACACCTGGCGAGCTAGGTGTCATCTGCAAACTCACTGAGAGTGCACTCAATGCTCACATCCAAATCATCAGTAAACAGGACCAAGCCCAGAACTGAGCCCTTGGGATCACTGGTAATGATGAGAATACAGACAATACCCATATCATTGGATATTGTCTGTATGCTCTTAAACAATAAAGGTCTCCATAATTTCTCTTGCACTAGGCAGTAAACATACTTCTGTATCAAGAGCTGCTTGTGTTTTGTAGAATCTGTGTGTATTTCTTCAATGTGAAATAAAAAAATGATGAACAGTGGGCCTGCTGAATATATTACATATTGCTTATGGGCTATACATACTATATATTATGTATTTTATAGTATAGAGGGCTTCTTGCCTTAATGAAATATATAAGGTTTTTATAAAAAATTTAGTAAACCTATGTTATGGAATGAACAGTTTGTTGCGCTTTACAAAAATTGCAGCAGAGGGAATGCATTGTTTCATGTGTATTACCTGTGGTGATAAAGGACCTATGATCAAATCAATAGTAAATACGGATGTCCACAAGCAGCAGGGAAACCAGAGAAAAGAAAATTCTCATATCTTAGGTGAATTCACAGCTAACCATAGTTAATATGTATTGTTTCAGGGATTTAAGATTTACACACAATTAAGTTTTTGGAAATCTTATATATGTACACACGTATGCAATATATAATACAAGAGGAGATGTTAGAAGGTTAAGTAGTTATAAAAAATTTATGGATCATTAAATAGTTAATAAAAAGGATTTAATGTCTAAATTATTATGAATATGTAAAATAATATATAGATAAACTAGAGAGTGTAAGAGAAAGTGTAAGAAACAGTATAGGAAAAAGAATTTGAGCCTCAAGATCCATCCAGGGTAAATTTTAGAAATTAATTCTGCACATGTTCTTATCAGCAGCATGCTCCTTGTGTCACAGTACAACTCTTCTGAAGTAACTGCTTTCTTAATAGCATATTTCAGCTTGCCTCAAAGTAAAGAAAAAAACACTTGTGGCATGCTGACAAAAAGTGTCAGTCAGAAATAGTTTTAGGTACTGCAGAAACATTGTGCAAGGACAGAGCCTTTTCAAATATCTTACAGACACAGGTAGGACTCCACAGCTTAAGACTGAAAGATGAGCAGAATGGAATTTATGTTGTATTTGGAGCAATTACCGGTAGCTGTTTCAGCCCAGAAGTTTGAAGATGGATGATGAAGTACCTGTGTTCGTTATAGTAGAGAGTTTAAGGAAGTCACTGAAGAAATAACCATGGATGCTTACTTAAAAAATTGACTGTGCCTGATTTGAGACTATAACTGCTATTTCAATATGAAATGAATAAAATAAGAGGCCTAAAAGGCTTGGAAAGTAATCACAGTAATTCATGTATATTAAAAGAAATATGTAGTAGACAAAAATGATTTGTTCTACGTAATTGGGTAAAAAACAAACTTGGTTGCAAAAACGTGTTGGATTTGTTCATCATTTGACAAGAAGTTGGAGTAGTATGGCTTACGGAGCCAGTAATTAAAAAATAAGTAAAAGTAAGCATGTCACTGTTCTATGGCATTTTATAAAGTTTTGGCTTTTCTAGTAAGTGTGGTGAACTCTTTTGTTCATGATTTGAAATGCCTAATACAGTCTAGTCAGACATCCTTACATTTTCATGTTTTTCAAAACTGTTCTTTTTAATGCAGATTGTGAAAACATTGTGCCTGTTTCTCACACCATCTGAGCGGAAGTGTTCTAGACTCTGTAGAAGTGAGTCCTCTTTCAAATATGAGTCAGGACTTTTTGTTCAAGGCTTACTCAAAGTAAGTATGCTTAGGAAAGTTCTGTTCTTCTGTAGTTTAAGAATATTCTTCGGAGTATGTTTTTGCATTTGATATGCATGCACATACACACATTCACGTTCAAAAAAATATGTCATCTTCCCTTGATGTCATTTTTTCTGGCACTGTAACTTTCCTTGTAATTATCTTCATGTTAAAATTCCAAGCTAGTCTTTTCTGTTACACATCTGTTTCTTGAGGATTGTTCAGGATTGTTCCTGTACTTTGAGGTACAATAATAATACGCTTTTGTCTGCCTGGGGCTAGAATTCCAGAAGGCATTAAAGTTTTTGTGTTTTAACAAAACCAAGAAAGAACAGTTGCATCAGGCCTGGAGTTTCCAAGTATTTCAAACAGTCTGTGGCAATGGGAGAAGATGAATAGAAAAATAATGCCTCTTGCTGTAGTAAGCAGTCTCAACTTACCAGGTAACTATAATACTCTAATGCTAATAGGCTCACAAACCAGGTGATGCAATACTCTAATACACAGGTCACCTCAGTACCTGTCTTTACCTTTTCATTAAGGAAATCATCCAGTATTAAGGACTTACTACTGCAATACCAGCTGTCCCAAACAAAATACATAGAAACGAATGGGTTATAAAATGTAGGCATGATGTAATAGAGAATTTTTTTCACTAAAACAGGATGCAACAGGAAGCTTTGTGTTGCCCTTCCGTCAAGTAATGTACGCCCCATACCCTACTACACATATAGATGTGGATGTCAATACAGTGAAACAGATGCCCCCTTGTCATGAACACATCTATAACCAACGACGATACATGAGATCTGAGCTGACAGCATTTTGGAGAGCTAATTCAGATGAAGAAATGTCTCAAGATCATATTATCCACACTGATGAGAGTTTCACACCTGATTTGTATGTATTCTTCTCACATCTCGCAAAGTTATTGATAAGGGACAAGAGTATAGGCTACAGAGCCTACTTGCTAACAAAGTATATGGAGCTTCTTAAAATCAAAAAACTTCTTCAGTTCTGGTAGTTACACTTGTTTTGGCAGAATTTACCTGGTACTTCTTTAATTTGGTTACATAAAATATTATTGAAATTAATTTTCAATGATAATTCTGACCATGTCATGTTAATTTTATTGCCTGTTTTAATTAGGGATATAACAGAGCTAAGTGTATTTGAAAGAGTCTGGTGGCTTTCCTAGATTTAGTTCATTTCTTCTGAGTGCTTTAAAATTCTGTGTTATCTTTAAAAATACCAGAATTTTAATTTACTACAATTTTAAATTCACTTTTAGTTTCAACCAGAATATCAACAGTAATGCTACTCCTGTGCTCAACTCCTGTAAGATTAATATCCCTTATTGGCATTAACTCACACATTTGTTTTCTTTTCTGCAGAAATGTCTTTCAAGATATCGTGCACAGAGATACATTAGTAAAAGCCTTCCTGGATCAGGTAACTGTTGTTTTTTTCAGAAAAAAAAAAAAAAGAAACACAAGTTAGTACTTTGACCCCTAGTAAAAGATAATTTAACACAAGTACATAATTTAATGGTTTGGTAGCTTTTCTCCGTACTACTGCTCTTATTCTTCTCTACATAAATAGAAGGAAAAATACTGATACAAAACTGAAACTCCTGCTTAAGTGTGGAAAACAAGGGTCATTTTCTATTGCTGTGCAACAGTGTCTACAATTACAGTATTGAAAAAACTGCGTGACTGGGAATAATTTCAGATCCTTATCCAAACTGAATTGTAATACAGCTTTTATTGTATCTGAGCAGATAGAAAACAGCATGGTGACCATGTACAACTCTGCTGTTACTTGCCTGCTTTCCTATAATTAAGGATATGTTATGTATGTATGCAATGTTTCTTTATTTTCCCAATGCCTGAAATGATTCTTGAATTTCCATATCTACCTAATATTCTTAATTTTTAACAGATCTTTCACCTGAAGCCTGGCTTGTCTCTAAGAAGTACTTTCCTTGCACAGTTTCTGCTAGTCCTTCACAGAAAAGCCTTAACTTTAATAAAGTACATAGAGGATGACACGTAAGTGAACAGATAATGGAAAGCAGATTTAGAGAAACTTCTTTTGTTCATTTTTAAAACAGATGTTTTTATTTCCTTGCAGGCAAAAAGGCAAAAAACCTTTCAAGTCTCTTCGTAGCTTAAAGATAGATCTTGATTTGACAGCAGAGGGCGATCTTAACATAATAATGGCTTTGGCTGAGAAGATTAAACCAGGTCTACACTCCTTTATCTTTGGGAGGCCGTTCTACACTAGTGTACAAGAACGTGACATGCTAATGACATTTTAAAGTCTTCCCTGCATCTGACATTGCAGTCCTGCAGAGTACAAATCTGTCAGTGTGACCCCCACACTGGTGACAAAAGCAATGGCGACTGAGTGTGAAGCATCAGGAGCACAGTGACATTGAGGTGTGTCTCAAGCAGTAGGGGTCTTGTTAGAAGGAGTTTCAGCTTAGCTAGATAAGCATGATTTTAATTAATTGGTCTCTTCTGTGTATTTTTTAAATTGTATATGTTACCAGAGGTTCCTTGGCCATATTGGCTTAGTGGATAAATGTGGATATATGGTGTATGATAAAAGGAAACATTTTAATTTTTGTTCCCCAGAAACTTCTTCCAGGTGTGTGTCAGATTTTCCCTGTTCTGCTGTGTCAGTATTTTCAGTGTTTCCACAAAAAACAGTACATATGTCCTCTCTAACCATGGAAGTTGCAGAAAAGGCACCTTCCAAGAGTTTCAGTTTTTTTAAAACTGTTGTTCTTATGTATGTGGTGCAGATCTTAAATATGACTTTTACTCATCAGCCTTTTTTAACACTACTGTCTCCTTCCTTTAGAGCCTTTAAACATATTTGGGATTTTTAATATACTACAAAGTGCTTATTCTGAGTGCAGACTGTTGATTAGTTGCAGCTTAAATAGCCATACATTGCACATGGGAATTAGGTCATTACTCAAGCAGCTCTGTGCTTGTAGGTACCAACGAGGATACTCTTACCATATATTTCTGCACTGTCCTGCAGTGGAGTGGTCAGTGATCAGGTAACTGAAGACTTTCAAAACACAAGGCAGAAGACTCGTGTCATTCCACAGCAGTTGTCAGTCTTTCTGTGTGTGAGCTGTAACTGCTACTGGTAGTTGCACTGTCAGTTTCAATGAGGCTCATAGAATCATGTAGAATGGAAAAAACGTTCAAGATCATTAAGTCCAACCATAACCCAGAACTGCCAGTTAGAAGTTAGATTCACAACTTTTTCTGACATGTCTAATACTCAGATTTTAAAAGAAATACTGTCCTTTATTTAGATGCCCAAAATTCCCTTACATTTCCTGAAAGACAAAGATTCTCAATCAAATATTTAGAGCCTCTAGAAGATGTGAAATTGAGCCTTATCTGCAAACCATTTTTGTGAGTTTGCATCATCAGTGTTACCTGGTTGCAAAAGAGCTGACATTTTGTGCAGTCATCTTTTTGCTGTACATGAATGTAGGTCTCTTGCAGTAAGCTTGGTGATTCAGCAAAGGACCTTGTCAGAATTACATAAGTTACTTGGGCTGAGATTTTGTTTGTCATTCTTCCACTACTGTTCCCTTCTGTGTTTTCAGTCGAGACATTAGAGCCTGAATGTGCTTAAGTTGTTACTCTCATCTCTAAATAGTAAAAAGAATGTAAAAAACACTGCCAAAACTTCTAATGTAGAAGTGGTGTCAATATATAAGAGCTTTAAATCTGCTGCTGAAATTAATCCTTTCAGATTGATAAGCATTGGAAACTCAGCACTGACACTACTAACAGTGAAGCTTTTGTTTGCTGAAGATTCTGTTACTTTTTGAAGTTACTAAAAACTGGAAATTCAATTGCTACTTTTGTTGCACAGCTGTCACAAGTGCAGAATGTATAGTGAAGTACATTGTTAAATGCATCTGCATGTTGTGTTGTAAATCTAGCTCAGGAAACAAAGTAATAAAATTCATGCACAATTTCTGGACTTTAATTGTTGCTGATTTTTTCATTGTTGCTCTGTATCTAAAAGCACCATTATCTTTTATGCTTTGAATTAAAGAAGAAACTTTCCTTCCTTCTTGTTAAATTAAGTTATGCTTGAATGTTGCTGTCACTGATGAAAGTCACATGTTATTTAGTTCCTTGATTTCTGTTAAGGACTTACTCGTTTCAAGCTGAGACCAGTGGGACTTGCTATGCTTCTGATGTACTCAATTATGAATTTTAAAAAGCTTAAATCCCACAGGTGAGAGTTTAGAAATGTTTTTTCTAGCAGCCAGTGAGTACCTTTCTTCAGGATTTTATTTCCTTCTATTTAAAAGAAAACGGCAAATTTATTTCTTCCAGTTGTATTTGGAAAGGAAGTAATGTTTTCACACGTTTTTAGTAGCACATCATTTCTGGTCTTCACACTCCTAAAAACGTGGCATAGAAAGATATCCACTGGAATGTCCTACTTGTTAGCACCACAGAGGAGATTCCCTGTCTATATAACTGTATGTTGTAATGTCAGTTTTATTCTAGAGCAGAATAGGCATTTTGGCAATGTTCTTATCTCTAAGCCAGCAGTTTGTTACACCAACACAGAGTGCCAGGACTTCTGCACTCATTTCTGTACTGGCTAAAGATGTTAGAAAGCTTTCACTTCCTATTCTCAGACCTGTGAGAGCAAAAGAATGTGATCCAGAACGTAAGGTCAAACAGGGATGGTGCTCCCTTCTGTTTTCTAATCAGAGCCTGCAAAGCAAGCACTTTAGCAGTGCTTGCTAATCTCCTCTTTAGCAGCAGGGAGGCAAAAACAATACTCATTAGTGTGCTGAGTAGGCTTTTGCACAAGAGTAGAATATGGTTGTCTTGCTTACCTGTGTCCTGACATAGAACTCCTGTTACACTTTCTACTTGGGCAGGACACTAAGGAAGCTCCAGGGCAGCATGTTCTTTTTTGTTGTTCACATGATATTTCAGTTATAGGAAGTCATTATCTCACTCCTCAAAGCCATCCTGTTCATATGTGTATCCAAAAGTTTCAAACACGGAACACTTTAATTAAAGTTGAGAAGTATGAAATGAAGGATGCATTCCTGACAACAACCGTCAAGTAAGTCTGACTTCAGTTCTAAATAAAATAATAGAAGTGCCCTACATTGCTTGATTAGCATTGGGCAGCTTTTAAAAGCAAAAGATCAGACGAGAGAGACATTACTTAACACAGAATGGTAACTGGTAACTGTTCCTTTCTCTTAGATACTTCTATCTTTATTGTCACATAGATGGAGGAAGCCTTTGACAACTGGAAAAGTGCCAAAAACTGTCTAAAGAAATGAAGCTTGACCAGTTTTACTCAGGTATCAAAATCATGTGTCCTCTTAGACCTTGTGTCTTACCACATGAGGTAGGAGAAGGTGGTTGGGGGCTACCAGCACAGACTGACAAAGTGAATAATGCTTCATCCACCTCATTATATTTTGTGGTAAAATGACAGGATTTGAAAACGTGGAGATTGAGATGTAACAGGCTGACTTCAGCAAGGCTTCCAGCACCCTCCCACAATCTCCCTGTAGCCAACGTGGTATTAGGGTTGGGGGGGTGTGCCCCACAAGAGTGGTATGTACCTGGTGGGGTGTTTGGGCTTAGAAGTGGTGTCACACATGACTGAAGGTTGGTGTCCTGTGGGATCCCAAAGAGTCTCCCCAGGGGTTTGTCTTGTGCAATATCTATCGATGACTTGAGACGGTGACCAAAGCCTTCAGGTTTGCAAGTGGTGCCAAATCAGGGATCACTGTTCAACATGCATGAGGGCAGGGCAGCTGTCCATAGGGACCAGGGTGGGTGGGAGGAAAGGATGGGTTCTCCATGTCCTTGGGGCAGCAGAAAAGGGCAGCCCTGCCCTGGGCAGGGAGAGCTCTGGAAGTCGTGCCTGTGAAATCATGGGCAGCTCTGGCAAGAAGACCCTGGGTCCTGGTGAGAACCTGAAGGACTGGAGATAAAGAAAGCTTATGGCCCAAGAGAATAGCTGGGCAGTGGGGATGTGCTCAGAGAAGTGGTGCTGTTTCTCTGCCTGGGGGGTTTCCAGGCTCCACAAGATTACGTCCTGAGCCTGGTCTGAGCAGGAATAGGAATGGAGACCCTCTGAGGTCCTTACCAGCACAAAGTGTCCTGTGATTCAAAGGTCTGGCAGGCAGCCTGCAGCCCTTGTTCCTTAGGCCAGAGAAAACATGTGGACAGTGACCTCTGGAGAGTGAGAGTCCAGCCCCCTCTTTGGAGCAGGCCAACACCTGTCAACATTGCTCACAGAATTGTCTGGTCTGTTCTGACCAGAACTTCATTCCAAAAGCTTTGATGTGGCCCTGAGTTCACCAGTAAAACTGGACGTATACTAGTACATAAATCCCAAAAATAAAACTGTAAGGTATGAGGTATCAGGAATACTTTATCTATAGGGTCTAGTGCACATGTTAAAATTATTGGCAGCATGTCCTCTAATTGAAAGATGGGGATTAATCAACACTTTTTGTAGAAACATCTCTCTATAGCAAGGAAACAAAAGACTTAAGATAGAGAAATGTACACACCTAAGCAAGTGTGAGTAAGTAAAGTCAATTAAGATATATGTGGCTGAATTTCAAAGTGCAAGTGTGATTCTCAAAGGCAAACATCTGAAGCTTCAGTCCTAATCCATTTCTAACAAAAAGCCAAAATGTTTGAAAATATACAACAGCCAAAAGCTAATGGATAAAACTTTGAGTTCAATGCCAGTCTCTTCCATTTATATAATGGTCTCATTATAGTAGAAGAGAGTGTCTTACAACTTCAATTAAATGTGATTAATGAACAGACTTTCTGTTTTCAGTAGAAGCAAGAATGTAAGAAACTAGAGGTCAAGGAATACTGAGATTTAGTACTGAGGCCTGTACATACAGTAATTCAATATATTTTGCCAAAGTGTTCAATGTGTAGCTGACTGATGAAACTGCAGTTTTGGCCTTCAACATTCATCCACAGTAATGCACAGCAGTTTGTCCTTGCTGAGATTTGTCTGTCTCGGGCTGCCTCTTCACTAGAGATTAATCCTGTGTCACTTCATCACATTCTCTGCCCTGCCTCTGTAACAGCACTATTTGAAAATTTAATTCAGTTAATTTCTGATAACCTAGCACCTGGAGGAAGGACCTTATGGCATTTGGGATTTTTTCAGTAGCCAAAGGCAGCTCCACAGGCAAAACACAGAGAGCACAAGGGAGCTGGATAAAAAGTAACGACTAATTAACTTCATTCCAGTTTTTGGCAGAGAACTGAGTACCGGCAGGCCAAAGAACGTTTTGGTTTCAGTCTGCTTTTAGCATCGTAACTGCCGAAGTCCAACACTTTCCCTTCAGGTTGGAGACTTGAGAGTTAGGTGATGCAAACGTGATTAACATGTTTCTGAGTAGTGATCACACTAGAAGGAAATATATAGCACAGCAGTGTTCTGAGTGATCTAGGCAATCACATATACCAGCTTGTAGTTAAATAACAATGCAGGGTATTAGGCTTGACTGTGAGACTATTACCAGTTTGAAGTCCAGTGAAACCTATAAGCTTGTGATTGCCATCAAATTACATTTTTGTTAGTGTGGAGGTGCAAAGGCACAAAGTAATTTCCTCCCACACCACATCTAATGGTCACCGTCCAGATGATGGGTTGTCCAAGGAGGGTCCCTTTAGCATGCCAGTGGGCAGGGACATGCAGGTCAGCATCACTATGTGCAGATATTCATGCTGCTGTTGCTAAGGGATTCACCTTCCTTTTTTCTGTACCTGACTTCATACTTTGCTCCTCATTTTTTCTTATACTAAGTTGACATTTTTGCCATTTTTGCATCTTACTCCAACGAGCTCCTCTCAGCACCCCACACCTGATTATTTTTTGCTGTTGGTTCTAGTTTTGCTACAACTACACACAAATGTGGTATTTCTGGTACTGTCACTTGGGCAACACTGGGCATGTGTGACTTTTCAGCCATATTGAAAATATGTAACTTTACCCACAGTAAAGTTTAGTGTGAGTGGCTTTGCACTCAAAGCTCTCCTTCCGTTGTTCACTTAAGCCTGGTTGGACTTATTCCTAGACGTAATTGCTTGACTTTATCCTCCATGCTCCTGGCTAGTTCGTACTGATCATGAGCAAGTTCTCCCTTTACACACCAGCAGTTTACATACCAGAGAAGCAGAATAACTTATTTTTCACATATCTGCTGTGGTCTGTCACTGGTCTCCCGTAGGACCTTGGCTGCTGTGGGACCACATGTCCCACAGGACCTTTGGTGTGCCAAGGCCAAGAGGGTTGTGAGCTGCAGAACATTTAGAAAGCTGAGCTTTCAGTGCCAGGACCTCCAGGATGGGGAAACATAGTCATTAACAAGGTTCCTTATAGCACATAAGAGCATGAGGTAGCAGCACAGCATTTCACAAACAAGGTTTTGGTTATGGTTCAGGGAGTTGCATGATTCCAGCATGTCTTGATTGCAGTGTACTCATGGATGTTTGACTTCCTGTGACTCCATCAAATAAAATTACTCTTTGATGCCAGCTAATGGCCATGGTAGTTCTATAAATTGTGAATTGTACTTTAGACCCTTTCACCTTCTCTAAAGTTCTCTACAAAAAAACAACTATATTTCTGAACACTTTTTAGGATAGTTGCAGCATGACTGAGCATTGGGTTGAACTGTATTTATAGCTATCTGTATTTCAGGCAAGATTTTCACATGGATGTGGTGACAATGTGATGTCTTTAATTAGTTCCAGAGGAGTGTCAGCTTGTAAATGTGCTTATTACCAATACAAGGTAGCCAAATCTATGACACCATGCATTAATGTATCTATTTTTTTTTTAAATTATGGAGTTTTCCTAACAGAGTGTATGCATAAATTATACAGTGTTTGAGTGGAGAGTTATGTTGGTGGAGGCTGCATTTAATGTTCCAGGTTTTTATAATGTGGCGTTTTTGTGGCTTTCTCTGCTGGTAATTTTATCTGGGAATGCAAACTCACAAACTGGATACAAACTGTCCTTCAGTTTTATTAATTAGTGATGGTCAGTAATGTCACATACTACAAAAACAATTCTTTGGGATTGATGCCTTTAGCTTTCATATTTGCAAATTCTGTGCTGCCTAGGGGTGTAGTTCTGAGCCTCATATTAAGTGCCAGTAAGCTCTCTTTATAGAGTAGGTAGACAAAACAAACCCTTTTCCTGCTGAGAACCAAGGACAGCTTTCTGCCCAACAGCATAAACATTGGTGGACTCAAGAGAGAAAACAAGAAGGATGAGACCTCACAACCTGAAGCTGTAATTGGGCAATTAAACCCCAATATGCAAATGGACCAAAACTGATAAAAATGTAAGATCTTGTGACCAATCAGCCATTTTTTGTGACTATTCTTAGTCCACCCTGGGTGGAGCCTTGGTCAGGCTCCTGTCCTGCCCAAGGTGGATCCTGAAGGCCTTTCAATAAATACCTACTTTATTCTCTAGCTCTGGCCAATCTCTGTTTCAGGTCAGCCTTCCAAGGTATCAGAATGAATGCCAAAAGGTATGTGTTTTGGAAAAACACAAAAGCTAATATTTGGAAACTGCGGCAATTTTGAGGCAGGAGTCGGACAACTAAGAACTACTAGAGTGATGCTGAAGCCACAGGCTGCAATCACAGGGAAACCTGAGAAGAAACAGGTTTGAAAGAGTTTCAGCCCCATTTCTGAAAGCTGCAGTTGCCCTCTGTGGGAGGAGGCAGGGCAGAAGATGCTCCCTCCCGCCTGGTGATCTCAGCTGTTTGCTGAGCTTCCCAGGTCTGCTCTGATTTTTTGACAACATGAAAGACAATTAAATGAGTTAAAAAAAAAAAAAAAAAAAAA